>JACXGI010006048.1:0-11558 GCA_016801175.1 Esox masquinongy | reverse complement strand
GCTGTACGTGTGCCTCCTACAAGTGTTGCTGTGTTGCTACACAGCACGACATCAAACAGTTCTCGTCGTCTAAGCCCGAGTGATTTATCCCTATCTCTGTTTCTATATTTCACTTTCGCCATTTCTCTCTTTGTCACCCTTTCTTTTAATGCTCCTCCTTCGATCAGACACAGGCATTGTTCAATTAGAGGATGATGTAGTCTGGAATAAGTCAGGTGTGGAGTATTTACTGTGCTGTAGGTTCTGCCTCCCTGGGCCGTGGGACTGAGGCGCTGATTGGATTTGCTCGGCGAACTGCGTGTTGGAGTCTCGGGCGTGGGGGAGCTGTGGGGGAGCGATGTGCAGCTGTACTGTGTTGAAACCAACCTTGTTTGTGAACCCTGTTTTAATTAGAGGCCAACCTTGTCAAAAACGCTTTACCTTTGTTAGAACTGGGAGCCACATAGAGACCCATTTCTCTTTTTTCAGGAAAGCCCTGTTTACAAAAATGCAGAACATAAATCCAAATACATCTGCAATATACAAATCAAACACCTAGTATAGGGGTATTCAACTCTTCCCCTATGATGTCCAGAGCCTGCTGGTTTTCCTTTCTACATGTACCTCATCATTAATTGCACCCAACTGGTGTACCAAGTCTAAATAAGCCTGATTAGAGGGCTGCAATGAAAAATTGGGAGTGGAACTGGCTTTAAGGACTATAGTTAAATACCTATGACCTATTACAGGAAAATACCACACATATCCACCACCTAATGAAGAAAAAGCTAACATTAATCAAAGCAAATGCAGAGACCTGTAAAACTCCACAGTAGTAGAAATCTACTGTTTTGACATGAAAGACTATTACTAGATACGACCGGATAATCACAAATAAACTCCTCCATCCTCAAATTCCCCCTCTGCCCTCAGCCCTTGTAGTCTTACTTCTAAAAACAAAACCACTAGGAACAGCATCAGGTATCAGACAACATTATCCCCAGCGCATTGGGTTGCATTAAATCACGATTGAAGTGGTCATCACACTGAAGTGGTCAACACTAAGCTAGCTGCTCGCTGGTGATAACTTGTATTTTTTCACTGTGTCTACCCAAGCCTTTTGTCTTTAATATATTTGGAAACAAAAAATAATTTCCTCACTTTCCTCTGTTTTTACAGAAGATGCCACAACTGTAAATGATTTTATGTATCCAGATGTTTGCTAGCTGGCTGTATTGAATGTAGTTTCTACAACTTTTTTTGGCCAATGTTCAGTGCTTTCTTGACCTGAAATGAAGTGCACGTTTAAGGACACATTATATAAAAATAGCAAAGTGTATGAAGATTTTTGTTAAATTTTATTTCATGAGGAAATATTCTACAACTTGGCTAAAACATTATTATTATGATTTGGATGAAACGCTTGACTGTCACCTTTAAGTAAACCAATCCTAATTCTCTGACAGTTCTCATTTCTAACAGAGTTTTGAGGGTCAGACTTTTTTTTGGCAGTGCCTGTGTGTTGTGACGCAGCTTCCACTTCCTCATAATTTATAAACCTGTGCTGGCTGGGATTTCCAAACTCTCCAAACTATATAATTGTGTAACCTTTTACTAGTCTATGAAGCTGTATTATTTTACCTTTAATTTCTGTAATGTGCTCTTAGGTATTCATTTCCACAGCCTGACCAATGGTTCTTTAAAAGTGGGGGTTTTATTCAGCAAATGTGACAGTAACTTTAATAGTTTACATGTCTGTGGAGGTCAATGTTAAAATTACTGTGTCCTTGACAGGACAACTGTTTTCCCTAACAACGACACATTTTGACAATTCCTTGCATAAGTTATATATTCTGGTCTTATAATAGTAAATTAGGCAATATTATGGAGCCTAGTGGTTCAACACTGCCATAGAAATGAGTGATGTAGAGGTACTGTACCCTGCAAAGTCGCTCCCTCGTCAATACTGGGTGGTTCTATCTCAGGATATAAGTATATATGTGATAGTGTGCACATTTGGCTGTTGGAGTTGGAGGGTTACAGTGGCAAGCTGATTGCTTATTCTAGCTAAGTTAGTTTTTTTCCATTTTTATTCTTTTTTTCATTGGGCAGCGGATGAGTATTTGCATGTTTCCTAGCTGCAAAAGCAAAAAATCCAGCCATTACATGCTGATAGCTGCAGTAGGACAGTGATGAGAGACATAAAATATTTTGTGGCCAGACCGAACGCAGGTGGGTGGGGGGCGCACAATAATGGGTGCACACATAAGCAGACCGGGGGGAATAGAACCAGACATGGACAGAGAACCAAAACTCACTGGGAAAGCCTTAAAAAGAAGCTGAAATGGTCGCTAGGGTCTTTTACCAACGTCAGTCAATGTAGCAGGCTGCATGGCGCGAGATGCATGCAAGTACTCAGCAGAGTCATATTTCAGCATATCCCATACGAAGAAAGGAATATATGTAGCAAAAGGGAAGAGTGAAGGCTGTTGTAGTTAGCTTTTAACTAAACTATGTTCACTGTGAATTCAATAAAGTAATAAATAATCATACAACTCCGTTTCCAAACAAGTTGGGACACTGCATAAAATGGAACAGAATGCAAACAGAATGCAATGATGTGCAAAACATTTCAACCCTATATTCAATAGAAAATAGTGACATCATATGAAATGTTGAAACTGAGAAATGTTATTGTTTCTTGAAAAATATTATGCCCTCTTTGGATTTGATGCCAGCAACACATTTAAAAAACAATTGGGACGGGGGCGACAAAAGAATGGAAAAGTTGTGTAAACAAGAAAAGGATCCAGGCAAGCCTAGGAAGGGGTGAACGTGGTTGCTGGATTTGAACCAGGGTCCCCCATGTGACAGGCTGTATCTTTAACCACTACACCACTAAGCTATTATGTGTACTGAGTGTTGGTATAGCGTCTCAACATTAGATAATTTTGCCACGCATTAACATCATGCCAAGTTTGAATATTTCGCTAGACATCATTAAGCATTGTGTGAAGCTGAGTAACGTTTCTTATTGAGTTTACTTCCACCACAGATAACATCTATGGACTCTATAGCTTTTGCCACTGGCCGTTTTAACAGCTTATTAGCTAGTAATAGGCTTACTAGTACCTACTAACTTACTACTTGGAATAGTCATAAGTATTGAGCAATTGCTAGCGAGACTGAAGATGAACTTAAAATTGCTGAAGCTATTTCATTTCATGGCACAACATTGTTTGTTTTTCTTTTATTTGTGAATGACATTGATACAATAACTATCAATACAGGTGACGATCACTGAATTTTGCGTCAAATGAAAAGACGGAAGAATCACAGAAACCTCTCCTGAACAAATCCTAACGCATAATTTGTTTTGACTGTGGCGAGGCTCGAACATGGGTCCCTTGCATGGTGGTCTGTGACTCTAACCACTACATGATTTAACAAGGGGTAGTCAGTCAGTCACTCACTCACTCAGTAAGAGACATTCACTCTTCTTGGCTGGCTCCGCTTACACGGTCCGGCAAAAAACCTGGTGGAACAGCTCACAAATAATTGGGTTAATTGGCAACAGGTCAGTAAAATGATTGGGTATAAAAAGAGCATACCAGAGAGTATGAGTCTTTCTGAAGTAAAGATGAGGAGGGGTTTACCCCTTGGTGAAAGACTGCTTGGGCAAATAATGCAACAATTTAAGAATAATGTTTCTCAACATAAATTTGCAAAGAGTGTGGGGATCTCATCATCTACAGTACATTATATCATTAAAAGATTTAGAGAATCTGGAGAAATCTCTGTATGCAAGGGACAAGGCCAAAGACCAATATTGAATGGCTGTGATCTTCAGTCCCTCAGGCGGCACTGCATTAAAACAGACACGATTCTGTAGTGAAAATCATTGCATGGGCTCAGGAACACTTCTGAAAACAATTTGGCCTCATTCACCAACAATTCTTAAGAAGAAATTATTTCTTAAAACCCACCTACGCAGTTTCTAAAAAGATTTTGACATTCACCGATGCTCTCTTATTTGAGATTTATTCTTAGGTAAGAATAGAATCTACACATAATCAAGAGTACACTTACGCACATTTAAGTGCTGACATGTTTGTGCCAAATAATAAGTTATTGCGTTTTATTCAATTCTACAGCTTTATACTACTTATTCAAGAAATTGTGTCTCAACATTAGATCATTTTTAGTGCATTAAAATCACGCCATCACATTTGAATATTTAGCTAGACACAATTAAGCATTGTGTTAAACTGATTAACATTTCTTATGAAGTTAACCTCCACCACAAATAGCATCTATGAACTGTATGGCCTTTGCCACTGGCCATTTTAATAGCTTACAAATCAGTAATACTAGTATCTTACTACTTGGAATAGTCATAAGAGTTGAGCCCATGCTAGTGAGACTGAAGACAAACTTCTCACTGCCAAAGGTATTTCATTTCATGGCACAACAATGTTTTTGTTTTTCTTTCATACGTGAATAACATCGATGCAATAACTATCAATATATGTGACGATAACTGACTTTTTCGTCAAGTCAAAAGACAAGAGAATTGTGAAAACCCCTGCACGGACACATACTTTGAAAATCCCCCAGAAATAGTAGACCATCTCGGAACTTTTGGCATATTATTCTCGGTGTACTATGGTTTGGGACATACTAATCTTCTCGCATACTAATCTGACACACTATATATTATGCAAGTCTGCCATTTGAGGTTGAGCCTCTGTGTGTGATTTTTGTGTGTGCACAGCCCTGCAGAATAATGCCCTTTTATGGGGATTGGCAAGGTGTTTACCTATGCAAATTAGGAACACCTGGCATGTGCTTTTAATTCACAAGGACAATGGGATTCATCATTATAAGAGCATAGGTGCGAACAATTCTGCGGTTTAAGAACACATCATGAATCTGACAGACTTTTCTTAGGAACTTTCTCAAGAACAAATAAAAAAAAACGTATTTAAAGATTTTTAAATTATTAAAAGATATTGGTGAATGAGGCCCGATGTATGTAAACACACTTTGTCAATGCATCCACAAATTCCAGTTAACACTCTACCATGCAAAGAAGAAACCATATTTAAACAAGATCCATTCTCTGGACATGAGCTCATCTAAGATGGACTGAGGCGAAGTGAAAAATTGTTCTGTTGTCTGACGAATCAAAAATTGAAATTCTTTTAGGGATGCCACATCCACCAGGCTAAAGAGGAGAGGGACTATCTGGCTTCTTATCAACACACAGTTCAAAAGCCAGCAACCATGATGGTATGGGGGTGTATTAGTACACATGGTATGGGTGACATTCACATCTGTGAGGGCACCATTAATGCTGAACAATATATACAGGTTTAAAATACATACAACATATGCTGCCATCTAGACTACGTCATTTTCAGGGAAAGCATTGCTTATTTCAGCAACATAAAGCCAAACAACATTCTGCACGTATAACAACAGCATGGATGCGTAGTAAAAAAGTCTGGGTGCTTAACTGGCCTGCCTGTAGTCCAGACATGTCACCCACTAAAAACATTTTGAGCATTATGAAAAGAAAAATACAAAACAGGAGACCCCGAACAGTTGAGCTTCTGAAGTTTCATATCAAGCAAGAATGGGAATACATTTCTCTTTCAAAACTAGAACAATTGGTCTCCTCACTTCTGAAACGCTTACAGAGTATTGTTAAAAGAAGAGGTGATGGAACACAGTGGTAAACATGCTCCGTCCCAACTCTTCTGAAATGTGTTGCTGGCTTCAAATTCAAAATGGGCATATATTTTTCCAAAAACAATAACAATTTCTCAGTTTGAAAAATGTATATGTCGGCCTTTGTACTATTTTGAATTAAATATAGGAATTAAATAATTTGCACATTGTACTCTGGTTACATAATGCATTCTGATTTTATTTGTGTCACAATTTTTTTGGAAACAGGGTTGTATTTGTAAGTGGATGGGGATAAAAGATTTCTAATTTAGGAAAAGTTACATTCTAGTTTGTGTGAGTGTGTCTCAGTATCATGTGTACGGTATTAAAATGCATCCACTTTCATTATAGGCTTCTTGCACAGTTTTTAATAATCATTTCTATAATGTGTGTAATTTCTGGTGTTGTAGTGGCCAGTATGTAAAAGGATTTTCAAGAGGATTATAAGGAATGAATGGATCTATGCCAGATCACAGGGAAAAGAAGGACATCCACTACAGTGAGGACAGGTGAGGACAACTCAATGCTAGATTGGGGGAATTTCTATAGAAAATGGCCCGTATTCCTACAGCTTTCAGCCATCTCAAGTTAAAAAAGAAATTGTCAGAGAAAAAAGATTCTACCCCTGCTTGTACAGTGACTCCAGTCAGTGGTGCAGTAATCGCTTTTTATAAGGCAAATTTGCTTTCACTCTCCTCAATTTAATGAAATCAAACCAAAACATTCTTCCCACAATCGGAATCACAGTGGACCAAATGTCACTGGCCCAGAATTCCTTTATTCCTTCATTCAATTTAACCAAAACCCTAGGAGACGGAGCGATAGAGACAGGGAAAGAGAGAGATCGCTATGCAGTGTGGACTGATTGACAGAGTTCCATCACAAAGGGCTTATCGGAACCCTGTCTGGCAATTATCCCGGCCCAGCATCGGCCAGCATCGCAGGGGATTTGATTTGTACAGGGATCATAGTCACGCAGATGTATGCAGAGAGGACGGGCGACGCATTGGCCTGTCTGTCCCCTTCATTAACACATTGTCCCCATGCTTAAAGTACACTCAGCTCTCTGGGGAGAGGCTCTGGCAAAAGGATGTCTCAGCTCACATGGTTGCTTCAATTAAATCACTCTCCAAACCTGCAGAAACATTTCCTTTCCCCTGTCTCTGTGGTCTGCAGCACCAGACCTCTGGAGAGTCAGCACAATAAGGGCTGAGTCCAGGCTTAGGCAAGGCAGATAGGACCAAGCCAGGAAATAAACACCTTCCAATCACAGACACAACTAATTCTAAAAGAACAGCAATGCCTCACAAATCGTTCAAATGGAGAGATATAGAGAGAGGGGATGAGGTGGAAGGCAGAAAGGAGGGGGTTGAAGGAAGATGGAAAGAGGGGAAAAGGAAACAGAAGAAAAAGCGGGTGATGAGTTGGAAGGGAAGATGCAGAGGTGAGAAGGAGAGTGTGGACATGGGGAAAGACAGGGGAGGCAGTGAGGAGGGGAGGAAGAAAACCTGAAGAGGGAGGCAGGAAAGGAGCGGAAAAGTGAAACAGGAGAAGAGGTCAGCAGAGAGCAGAGGAGGTGGTAGAGCAGTGCAGGGCCACTGAACAGAGCATCATAGGGCTGGACCCAGCTACAGTTCATTGCCACACACACCAGTCTGCCCAAGTCATTTACAGTGGCCAAGTGACAATCCAATGCCATCTAAACACACACACACACACCACAGAAAGATAGAGATCGATGTGCTTACAGATATAGTATACAAACAGCGTCTTCTGGGAATCTGCATATAATCCAAACATTTTGGTCGTGATACCCTGAAGGATCCTATAGTGAGGAGAATAGATCGATAATAATGTTTACTTTTGCTTCATAGAACATGGTCGGCACAGACAAAATTTATTTTCATAATGAGCCCAGCTTGGTGTGCATATGGGGCGTTAGCTCTGCCTCGACAGGGACTGCATGTGAAATGAGTTGCTCCAGTTGCCTTTTCATAACCTCTCTAGGGTGCCTGTCCAGCATATTCCTGGTCTAAGCATAAAACATAGAATATTCAGCATGGGCAGGTGGGCTACTTTAACTAACATGCATGAAATCTCTCCTTGTCTAATGCAGTAAGTTCAACTTGAAGGAAAAAAACACAACAACAAATAAGAACAGAAAACATAAAATTGACTTAAGAAAATGTAAGAATTCACTAAACATGCACTGTGAAGCTTGGGATCTTATATTGACAGGTGTGTGGATTTTTAAATAATTTTCAAACAAAATCCAAAAAACAAGGCCTCCAAGAAATGATGTTTATGCATTGATCTGGGGATGCTTATGAATGAATTACCAATATATTGAATGTTCCCAGAAGCACAGTGGCTATGTGCTTCATCAGAATCATTTTTTTTTCTTAAAATTATTTTATATTATGTGTCGTGTCGTGTTGATGTCGTGGAAATTCGTGTTATAATTTGCCTTTATATTCGAAGAGAATAATAGCGCTAACTTTTATGTTAAGTTGTTTACAGCTGGAAAAAACGGATTCTGAAGAATTATGTTTCTAATTGTTTTGTCTATTTGAGTACCTACAGTTGTCAATGCTACCTTCACAGTCCACTATTACAGTGGAGGTATGTTTAAAATCTGTAACAGTAGCATTTTACTGTAAATTGGATTTAGTGAATAATTTGAATATTTTCGTTTGTTTATGTGATAGGGATTTGCAATTTTTGCAAAACTCCCACTTGGTTACATTTCAAGAAAATATATATGTATATTGCAACAGGACCATTTCAAATCTATCTGCTTATATCGACTTCTAGGGCCTTGTCATTGGTTCAAGAAGAGTATTTTAGCATAATCTCAATAATCAGATAGTGTTATGTTGCAGGAATTTATGCATTTTCCTTCAAAAAGTCCAGGACACTGTTATTTCAATGTATTATTTACCATGTGTAGGCTTCTTAGTAGACACGCATTTCTAGTTTTGTTGTGGACTCATATATTGTATTTAGTAAATCTACTGGCAATGTGATATTTAAAGTAACAAAAATGTCCATGCTTTACTGGAAAAGTCAATATCTCTACTTTTTTATCGATACCTTCCAGTTCTTCCATCATGCTCGCAGCATACATTACATTACAGTGGCAATGAAACTAATTATCCGCAGTTGAGAATATTGACAAGCCAGTTCTACTCCAGATGATGCGACACATGAGCATGGTGAAATGTGATATCACAAAACACTTGACACAAAAATAATCTGCTGCCAATAGCATCTTGCTTTTAACACACACACACACACACACACACACACACACACACATGCAAACATTCACACATGCATGCCTGCACATGCCCATAGGCACTACGCGACTTGATGCTTTGAAATGGCAAAGCCAAAAAATGGCACCACTGGGGTAGAATGAACTGAAAAACGTAGATATGCTCTCCAAATAATGACTAATGAGCCTGAGGGGACGTCCCTGTATATACCTTGATGACTAAAGATTCCTGCTAATTACCCAGCATACATATCAGGTTTAAACCCCCTGGAGTCTAATTTATAAAAAAATAAATAAAAAAACAATGTGAGTACAAAATACAATCAGGCAAAACATTTGTTGTACAAATTATAAGCAATCAACAACTTACATCACTACATCAAGCCTGTTAACTGTAATACATGAAGCGAGATGAAACACAAAAAACTAAAATATCTAAAACCACAAAATTGCAGTGCTAGTATAGAATGTCCGTTTTGTCAAAATAGTGGTATAGTTTGAAAAGTAAAATATGTATTCTCCAAGGTTTTCAAAAAATGTCTTACAGATTTATCCATTTATAGAACAAAAGCTTAAGAGCTCAATTCAGATCTTCCCAAACATCTTCAATGGGTGACATGCCTGGTGAGTATGCAAACTATGGTCAAATTAGAGTGACTCATGTATTAGATTAAGGGAATTTGCACAAGCACTTGTATAAGCAGCCAGTAGCCTGTCCCATCTTACTTCCAATTATTTACTTTGCCTAAGTTTTTCTCTGGTGTCCTGTTGAATCTTAGGAGGACCTGAGTCCTTAGCCCATGCTTGACTGTGTCTTACGACTCCTAGCTGTCCCTGTACAAAGTCCTCCTGTTCTGTTGCACATCTGTTTGATGATTCCTGCTGTCACTGCCCACAGCCCACCTGGTCATCCCTGTTCTTGTCCACCTGGTTGTGAAGCTGATCTGGATTCGACTGGCTTTGACACAGCCCAGATGCATTTAATGATCTGCTGGTCACCTAAACATGCAAAAATATTGATGTGGCACAAATAGGTCATGTAATCTTATAATCTTCAACTGGCAAAGCCATAGAAGTATTGGCCAGGCCTCAATCTGGCCCCTCTGTTTCTTGCTAGGTTCCGACCTTACTAAGGAATATTTTCGTAGCCACTATGCATCAATTCTTGTTGTTTTCCTTTGGGGTTTCAGGCTGGGTATCTGTACAAGCACTTTGTGACAACTGTTGATGTAAAAAGCTTTGGAAAATAAATTTCACTGCTATAATAAAGTATTGTCTTTTCACTTTATACCCCAATCATTTCGATGTCAAATTAAATTAAGATGTTAAATTGATTATCAGACTTCATTTGAGGGTATTTGTGTCCATTTTAGTTCCACCATTTAGAAATTACACTACTTTTTAGACAGTCACGAAAAGTATGAGGAAAATTGGTATGAGTTGTTTTTTGTCACCTCATTGTGCAAGCATAAGACAACTGTCAATGTCTAGTCTTGACTCAAGACTGCGTAAAAATGAGGACCAAAGTGGTGTCAATAAAAGTCACAGAAGCCATTATCTGAAAGAAAAAAAGGGAAATAACTTGCGTGTTAAGCAACTGCAAACAGCCTGGTATGACAAGGAAGAACTCTACATTAGATGACCAAAGAATGCATAGCATAATGAAGAAGAAAGATTGCCTGACAGTTCAGGAACACTCTCCCGGAGGTAGGCGAGGAGGTGTCAGCAACTACCATCCATGGAAGGCTTTTCCAGCAGAACTATAGTGCCTACACTGTATGGGGCAAACCAGCGGTTATCTTTAGAAAACATGTTTTTTTGAAAATCTATGAAAAATAATGAAAATAATTTTTGGACAGACGAGACAAACATTAACAAGAACCAGAATGATGGCAAGATTAAATTGGGAAGAAAATAACAGTTCTCGGCATACCACCTCATTTATGTATAGAAAATGGCTCACTTTTCATCATTGCTGATTTAACTGCTTATGGCAGCAGCAGAATACATTCTGAAGTGTAATGAAACATCTTGTCAGCTTACGTACAGGTAAATGCCTCCAAACTCATTAGGTGATGCTTCCTCATACATCAAGACAATGCCACCAAACATACAGCCACCTGAGTTAAAAAGTGCAAAGTCATTGACAGGCAAGGTAAAATCTGATTGAGTATGCATTTCATTTACTCAAGACATTTAAGGCCCAAATACCATCAAATAAAAACTGACAATCTATAATTTTATTTTCGATTTCAAGTAAAAAACCTTTTGCGGTTTAGAGCAAAAGAAAGATACCTTCACCCTTACTCATAAAGGAGGTCACATTTTGTAGAATGCAATGTGTCACTTCACTAAGGGTTAAAGCCACATATACAAATCATTTATGCAATTTGTGCAGTACTATTGTCTAAAATCAAATTTACACTATTACTCCATGTTATTGCATTACTCTGTAATATTGTATATAAAGGTAATGTATTAAATTAATGGATTCCAAATACATGTTAATGTTTTCATGAAGTATATATATATATATATATATATATATATATATATATATATATATATA
>JACXGI010006047.1:0-43756 GCA_016801175.1 Esox masquinongy | reverse complement strand
CCCCTACGCAGAGAGGGCATCAGGATTCTGGCTTATCTAGACGACCTCCTGATTCTAGCGTCGTCCCTGGAATTGGCCAGGACGCACACTGCCCGAGTGGTGTCCCTTCTCTCGCGACTGGGTCTCGCGGTGAATTGGAAGAAGAGCGCGCCGAGGCCAGCTCAACAAGTTTCTTACCTGGGTCTGGTCATGGACACGCACACGATGAGAGCGCGCATTTCGGACTCGTGGGCTTTCGATCTACTCTCAGCCCTCGACCTGTGCCGGCCGCCCTGCAGGCGCCCAGTTCAGGCCATCATGTCTCTGCTGGGCATGATGGCCGCAGCGCACAAAGTAGTTTCCCTGGGCCTGCTACACATGCGCAGCCTACAGGCCTGGTTCGCTCGCCAGCGGGTCGACCCGGTGCATCATCGAAACCGGACTTTGTCTCTGCCGGCTCGCCTACAAGGGGATCTGAACTATTGGAGGGACCCTTTGGTTCTCTCTCAGGGCGTTCCGCTGGGCAGGGTGTCAGAGTGCGTTCAGGTTTTCACAGACGCCTCTCTCCACGGTTGGGGCGTTGTGTGCCTAGGTCAGGCGGTTGGGGGCGTGTGGCCTTCCGGCCCTCGCCACATCAACCTGCTGGAACTGGACACGGTCTTATTGGTGCTGATGCATTTCTCAGACCTAGTCGAGGGCCGCGATGTCCTGATTCGCTCGGACAATCGGGCCACGGTAGCGTACATCAATCGCCAAGGGGGGGGTCAGGTCTCTTGCTCTCCACCGGTCGGTGACACATCTTTGGCTGTGGGCTCATGCCCATCTCCGCTCCCTGACTGCGACTCACATTCCGGGCCTTCTGAATGTGGGCGCGGACATGATGTCTCGGGGCGGCCTCCATCACGACGAGTGGCGTCTCCACCCAGATATCGTCACCCTCATCTGGCAGAGGTTTGGGGAAGCTCAGGTGGACCTGTTCGCGTCCAGACAGAACGCACACTGTCACCTGTGGTTCTCCCTGTCCCAGACGGATCGCCCCCCTCTGGGGGTGGACGCATTCGCGCACCACCCCTGGCCTCATGGCCTCCTGTACGCGTTTCCTCCACAGCGCTGCATAGCGCGTCTGCTGGCACGGGTCAAAGCGGAAGTGCTTCGGTTGATCCTGGTGACACCCGACCGCCCTGCGGCTATCTGGTATCCGGAGATGATCCAGTTGCTGGCGGACCGTCCGTGGTCGGTTCCGCTCAGGCAGGATGCACTGTCCCAAGCGGAAGGCTCGATTCTACACCCTCCGTCGCTCTCAGGAGCTCTCAGGGTCTGGGCCCTGAACGGGACAGGCTTTTGAACAGAGGTTTGTCCGCTGCCGTGGTGCGCACCATCCAGGGCGCTAGGGCAGCATCTACGTCCAAATTGTATTCCTCTCGCTGGAATTTGTTTGTGTCGTGGTGCACGCAGAGGTCCTCGGACCCTTTGTGTTGTCCTGTGGAGGAGATTCTGTCATTCCTGCAGTATCTCTTTGATATGGATAGGTCTCCTTCGACCATTCGCGGATATGCATCAGCCATCTCTGCGTGTCATGAGGGTTTTGCTGGAAACACGGTTTTCAGCCACCCTCTCCTTCGTCGTCTTCTTTCGGGTACGCGCCGTCTGCGCCCGGCGGCCAGACTGGGCGCTCCGCAATGGGACCTGACTAAGGTGCTGGGCGCTCTCTGTGAACCCCCATTTGAGCCCTTACAGCAGTGTTCTCTCAATTTGCTTTCCCTTAAGACGGCTCTGCTTATCGCTCTGTGCTCTGCTAAACGAGTGAGTGATCTCCGCGTGCTCTCGGTGCGCCCGGGGTGCCTGGCAATCAGAGAGGACTTAGGTTGCGCTACGCTTAGACCTAATCCGTCCTTTGTACCCAAAGTTATCACCAGTTCTTTTCGATAGAGGACTATCGACTTACAGGCCTTCTTCCCTCCTCCGCATGTCCGTGAGGAGGATGAGAGACTTCACTGTCTGTGCCCGGTGCGCACTCTCGCCCTTTATGTAGAGCGCACCAGGTCTATCAGACTGACTCCCCAGCTGTTTGTTTGTTATTCGGATTCCCGGCGGGGTCGTCCGATTTCCAAACAGCGCCTGTCCCATTGGCTTTGTGACTGCATCACTTTGGCCTATGCGGCGTCTGGTTCTGTTGTTCCGGAGGGTCTCTGTGCTGCCTCCTCTGCCCTCTTCCATGGGGTCAGAGTGGATGACATTTGCACCGCGGCGTCGTGGTCGTCGCCTTCGGCGTTTGTGCATTTCTATTTGTTAGACGTGTCTCTGTCTTCCCTTGTTCATTCGGTCCTCGGTGTGGCTGCCCGAGATCTCTGAACTGGTTAGGGAATCACGTGCTTTGCCTTGATTATATTCTCTCATTATCAGTGCTTTCCCCTGTGGCTTGGTGGCTCAAGGGTATTGTCACTGAGTACCAATGTAATAGGTGCAGGTTTGCCTCCTCCCTGGGGTGTGACCTCAATGAATTAATATTTTTTATTTAATTCATATTTTTTTGTATTCTCATGCCCCTGATTCCGTGATGTGTGGTGCATGGGTATTTTCTGTTGTGCTTGTGTGGAACGGATACTTTTCCCTCTCGCTTGAGCTCAACATCCCTTCTCCCTGGGTTGGCTTTCATGGGCCTACTCTAGGGGGATTCCATCATTACGCATTCGATCATCTCTTTCTGACCGTGTCAGCTGTCAGGATGTTTTCGCCTTGGGGTTTTTGGGGTCGGTTTTTACTGGACCCTTTGAGCTTACTGGTGTTCCGGCAGGGAGTACATTTTTGGCTCGCTCGCTCCGCTGTGAACCACTAGGAGCTAGAGCCCCTCTAGGGGGCGGAGCTCCACGACATATAACGTTAGTTACCGGGAAAGTAACTCCGGTTATATGAGTGGAGCGGAGCCCCCTAGACCTGTTGCCCTGCCGTCCCAGGGGTTATGCTGAATAATCTCGGGAGGACGTTCTCTGGGCTCACAGGTCATATATAGGGGCAGGCGTGCCCTGATTGGCTGACGCATCTTGCATAATGAGTTTTCAGTACGGACGCGGACGCGGCCAGGGTAAACCACTAGGAGCTAAAGCCCCTCTAGGGGGCTCCGCTCCACTCATATAACCGGAGTTACATTCCCGGTAACTAACGATCCGTTGTAAAGGTAAGTCAACACTTGTAAATGTTAAGCAACAGTTGTAAATGTTTTCCGGATTTGTTTTATTTGTGAAATAAGCTTTTACATATTCACAGATTTTATTTATTTGTGCAACATGTTTACATATTTACAGATAATGTTTTTATTTACAAAATATTTTTTCACATTTACAAATCTTATTTTTATTTGTGAGTTGTGATGAATATATGCACAGATTTTCTATATATATTTACAAATGTTGAGACACATCTAACTCCATAGCTTTCATAAAAATTTTCCACATAACCTATTGACAAATTTGTATTTCATAGCTAAACAGCTCTCAAATTTGACTTTACCTCGGTTCCTTCCCACTGGTCTGTGAAATTGGCTATCATGCATTTATAAAATCCTGTAGCTTCTTGGCACATGCTTGACTAAATAAGCCCAAGTTCCAGCAGTGTACCTACAGCAACCACCAGGGCGATTGTATTAGCATATCTACAGCACCCAAATTTAGCATTTTCAAAGGCAAAGGCCAAACGACCTTTTGACAAACAATGTCTTGATTAATCAATCAATCAAATTTATTTAAACAGCCCTTTTTACATCAGCAGTTATCACAAAGTGCTTTTACAAAACACCCGGCCTTAAAACCCAAGGAGCAAACAACAGTAGTGTTGAATTTCAGTGGCTAGGAAAAACTCCCTAAGAAGGCCGAAATTTAGGAAGAAACCTAGAGAGGACCCAGGCTCAGAGGGGTGACCAGTCGTCTTCTGGCCAGGTGAACATATTAAGAGTACAAATTGTAATAATTAATAAATGCATGTGGCCTGAGTCCAGAGTCTATTTAAACTTAGTCCAGGTCGGAAGCATGACCAGAAGGACAGGGACAACACGGGGGAGGGGGAGGTGTCAGCACAGTGGCAGCTGAAATCGTCAGGTATTGTCTGATCTGCAACACAACCTGGAGGACTTTGGACAGGGACAGCAACGGGTCTTTCAAGCCTGGTACTCCTCAGGTGTGGGTCAGGACCTCATGTCCTCCTAAGTTTAAAACGGCAGGAGACAGGGAAAATTTAGAAAATGCATTCCTTATATCTACAAGGATTTATAGTGGAGAAGGAGAACTGACCCTACTCCCCCAGCACAATAATATAGCAGCGTAAGATCTTGGGGCTGAGACGGGGGTCCGGTGACTCTGTTGCCCTATCCTTAATTGTATGGAAATCACAAACTTTGATTATTTTGATTTTAAATAGTGGCGGTCAGCCAAACCCTAAATCACAACTTTATTTTGACCACATCTATCATCAACAATGGGTGATGACTTTTGGTCTCTCCCCTCACTTCAGTTGGTTTCAAAATCATACATTTTAACGTTAAAGCTATTGAGAGGAAAATATATTTTAGCTTTCACTTAACGTATGATTATCCCAATACTGAATATGCTTGTGTTGGTGAAATTACCACAGGTGAGACCAGTCTGAACACTCAAATTTTACCCTTAGTAATAGCTACCCTGATTTAATGGGAAACAATGGTAGGGGCCATCCCAGGGGGTCTACCCCCCCTTCCTGGAGCCCATGGCCAGTTATGGTAAGCTATTAAAAATGCCAAAAGCATGATTTATTGTATATGGAATTTAAGTTTCCACACATTAAAATCTGACATTGTCCTCAGACTGTCTGTAGTAAGATATGTTATCCTTTAGCCGGTATCCTGCGCTCACTGAAGATTTTAGATTTAGTGTCCAACCCATCTAAATATTGTTGCGGTTTGTAAACATGTGCTTTTCATATCTACACAGCAACTCAACATTAGGGTGTTGATGTAGACAGCAGAAATATGTATGACATCACTAAAATCAAGGTACAATGAGTATTTCAAAGGACACTCAATGTAGGCCTTAAACACTGTTACATCAATACCCGATTTGCTCATTAGTCAATATACCATTTTAGTATTTAAACTCCATTAACGAGTATCAGGCGGCAGTTTCAAAACACAAGTATTATCCCAGTTATCATTGGTAAATACAAACAAAGAGAAACTACATTATTTAACCAAACTCAATTCTGTATTTAAAATAAGACTTATAATTTTGTGGGGAATAGACTTGCTTTGGCTGTTTTAACCCTCTTTTATAGGCTATGACTATATTGGATTCAAAATCAGCCCTTATGGGACACAGCATGTTTTAACAAATACTTTTACCATGTGGATTCTTCATTCTACTACTTATACACTATATAAGGAGAGAGAAAACAATATTTTAACCTTTTGTAAGAAAACCATGATACTATTTTACCAGATTAGAATATCATCATTGTACAAATTTCTAATTCATCATTAGGTTTAGATTTACCCACGTGTACTAGCTAACACCTCAGCACACAGCAGTAAATTACCATGTGGTGGGCCTGGTAAAGACCTAACCACATTGTTGTGAGACTCCCCTTGAGGCCTTACAGATTGATACATTATCATCAACGCAAATGCATTTAGCTCTAAATTACATAGTGAACATGACAAAGCACAACAGGCTATTTCTTCAATAACTATCAAAACATGTTCAAGCATGACAGGACAAAACAGGCTCTCTCTTGAATACCTATTAAAACATGCTATTTACCATCAAAGTGCTTTTCAAACTACATGTAATATTCAATTAAATAAACCTGGCTATTAGCGAGGAAAGTGATCAGGTTTCCTTGATAAGTACCAGCTTCATTTAATGTTTAGGTACGATAAAGTTTTGGAAATAATCATTTAAGTACTCTGAATCAATGATTATAAAAGCTCACGTCAGTTTCTTTTATCGTCCATGATTCCAGGGTCCAATGACAGAGACCCTGTCTTGTGACCACTGTCGGTCAGCCAGGTGGTCAAACTAAATGTATCTTCGTCCATTTTGATTGTCTCCTTTGACACCTTTCCTACCTTACTACTGTTTTCCTCTCTCGGCCTTAACTTTCTTTTGTCCTTTGTCTTCATATGTTCCACAATCTCCATCTGTCCATATACAACTTCCTCTGAATCCATCTTGTTTAGCTGGCACTCTTTCTTTTCTTTCGGTCCAGTTAGATTTCAGGCATCGTTGTTAATGATCCTTTTCGTTCTTGATGTCCTATTCGTTCCATGATATTTAAACAGGAACGGATCATGCCAGAGGCTGCAGTCGTCCTCCTGTTGTATTTTGTACAACTGGACAGCATTATATTTTGTACACTGTGTAACCCCTGAATACACTATCACATTATGATCTTGCACAAAATACAGTTCAGCACTTCAACACACCGGTCTATGCCCTACTCAACTATGATTGACTGTCCGTACCCACAGACTAATTCCGCACGATCAAAATCGTGCCCTAGACGTGGGGAGTACCAGGGCTTGTTTGACTACCTAACACTTTTGCAATCTTGACAGTTTGTTTTGTGGCATGACTTTACGACTCACTGTTCATCTGTATCCAATACCAAGAACTCCTTCGGTAAGCCAATTACCAGTTAGCTAGTTAGCTCAGACGTTCAGTCAAATCAGTAGATCTTTAGTAGAACCGATAAGATTGTCCATCCCATCATGGCAACATGCTGTTAGAAATCAGCCGTTTCGTATAGTGGTTGAAATAATGATCGCGGACCCGGACGTCAAGGGAGAGAGTAATTCAATTATTTATTGCAGCATTTGATAGTCTACTGTTCATGAGGTTACAAACTTGTTATTCTGTTTTACAAACTCGATCTCATCTCAAAGAACTTCTCAAAGAACTTCCTGTTGTCCTCTGCTTTATAGACATCGCAACCTGGAATATATTTTAAGCCAATTGGCTAATTAATGTTGTGCTTTGAATGAATGTAACTTCCTGTGTACAGAAACAGATGTTCTGTTGTAAACTTAAACATACACTTCAAGACACTAGAGAATCGTTGTTACAATAACTATAATGGTATATGTTTTATTGTCATTAGATTTAATGTCTTAACAAATAATGTTTCCTAAAGAAAGGTTTTCAAAAATATAAACTTTTCTTTGAGAATGCCTAATGTCATCCTCCATTGACCACGGTCAATGAGCAAATACCATAGCCCAAATTATAAAATGAATTTAACTGAGAGTACATCAAGCTTCTGAGAGTACATCAAGCTTACATCAAGATTCTACCACAGAGGTTTAATTGGGGCTAAGCTTCCCCGTACGCCACTTCTGCACCCTTTATTTTGGAGGAACTGCACGGTCATTTTTGGTCAAGTTAGCTGTTCAGGGCGCCACAATTGGACTTCTAAATCACATTATGGCCCTTTATGAATTTCATAATTAGATGCATTCAGTTGTGTACTATAATAGTGAAGACAAACTATAAAATATCAAAAGGAATCAGGTAGGAAACCAAAACGAGTTAAACAAATCAAGTATATTTTGGATTCTCCGAAGTAGCCACCCTTTTACTTGTGGATATCTTTGCACATTCTTGGCATTCTGTCAACCAGCTTCATGAAGTAACCTTTCCGACAGTTTTAAAGGAGTTTCCACATATCCTGAGCACTTGTTTGCTGATTTTCCCTCACTCTGCAGTCCAACTAATCCCAAGATGTTAATTCATAGTTTTGGGTTTCATAGTTATGTCTTCACTATTATTCTAAAAATGTAAAAATAAAGAAAAAACCTTATGTTACTGTCATAGGCTCTATGAATAGCCCCATGGACCAAAGGTTGGAACATACCATACAAGGGTATTTTGTAGGATAAACCTTTCTTATTAGAGGATAATGGACTGTGTAATGGTTGGCCATGACCACTATGTGTCCTGGCATAAAAGACTGTGTTAGCTTTATAATTATTGGAGAACATGTAAGAACTATGGAAGATCAACATTTTGGACTCATGCTAAATAAAGATTCTCCCTGACTACCGGTTGCATTAATTTTGTTCATGGATAAAAAATGGACAGAATCAAACAGGATGATAAAAAAAGATCCAATATTGCAATTCGTTACAGGATGTGAGAACCATTCTCAATGTATTTGGAACTCGATATTCAAAAGTGCCCTGAGTGTTCTGTAGTTGTGGTTCCCAAACTTTTTCAGTTCCTGTACTACCGACAGAATTTTGCTCTGCCTGGAGCATCTCTGAAGTACCCCCTCATGTTAATTTCACTAGTAAGCCAATAGTGTCATGAGTGTTTTCAAGTACTGTGGAGAGGCCAAGTACCACCAATATTTGCCAAATAAAAAGTAGATACACGTCTAACAACTAGAGTTGTAGATGGACCATGGTGGTGGTGTACTGTCCCTCTGTACTTGCACACATAACAATTCTAAGTAATAACATGCATACAGTTTTCCATTCATAACCATTAACAATAGCTAGATAGGAAAGACTGAATTAACTGAATGCAGCTGTGCAACAAGTCTTAAGCTACAATTGGCCTAGTAGCTGGCTAGCTAGACAACGAGATGTAGGCTGACAACTCCGCTTCAGTTAGTTGGCAAAGTCAAAAACACACTGCGTTGTATTACCCATTGCTCATGTGGTCATTTGCTGAAAGTATTATAACACAAACGTTATACTCATATTTCAGGAAGAACATGTTCTAGCTACCTACAGATTCCAATCTACCAAACGCCAGTCCGGATATTCCATAGGTGCCACCAATGAGTTCGCGCAAGCCCTTTGACTGAAACCACGCCCACGAGAACTTGTCGACAGAAAGAAATTGTGTGTCAAAATGTGTAAATATAAAATTCAGATCTGTAAATAAACTTAAGATTTGTAAACGTTAAACAATTGTAAACGTTAAACAACTGTGAATGTTTGGCAACAGTTGTAAATGTTGAACAATTATGAATATTTGTTCATTGTATTTTTACAGACTAGGGTTTTATTTGTGAAATATGTTTACATATTTACAGATAATGGTTTTATTTACAAAATATTTGTTCACATGTACTAATCTTATTTTTATGTGTGAGTTGTGATTTATATAGGCACGGATTTTCTAGATATATTTTTACGAATATTGAGACGCATCTAACTCCATAACTGGCCTCCATGACAAACAACAATATAAGTTTCATCCGGAAAAAGCATTACATTTTTCATCTATCCACCCTACAGATGCTTGTTTGTGTTGAGCCTAGCAAGGAATGGGAGACACATCGCGCTGTGGTGCCTAGTTGACTCACGCCTGTGACCAAATATATTGCTTGGATAATATTTTTTGACCTTATATTAAATGTTAATTACATGACCCTTTGAGAATACAAGGCCTTAACACTAGGACCGCCAAGCCTTTCAAACAAACATTTAACAGCCAGAACCGAACACTGTTTTTCGTTTGGTTAGGAATCCTCCCTATTAGCACACACATTCTCCTACACAGGCATCACATTGCAGCCAGAGCATCAGTTCATCTACAGGGTCTTTATCAAACTATATACAGTAGAATAGTCTAAAAAAAATTAATTACAGAATTTGTTTTAAATGGTTAATGAATGGTTAAGAATACATAGAACAATTATTTCTAAGAACACAGGCTGTAGTATGTTCGTTTATTATTCCCTAAATATGTACAAAATAAAAATTAAACTACACTTAAATTATAAAAAAATAAATCCATTAGAATTTAGTTTTCAATTTGATCTCAATTTGGTGGTATACAAAGTAAAATAACAGACATTATCGACCAGTTTGAGACAATCAGAGGATATTGCCAATGCATAGCTGTAGTCTCCTAGATTACTAGCATATTTGATTTTCTATAGGTGACATGAATAAGATCGAAAAACCGAGAAGAGTTATTAGAAGAAGTCTAGTTCGAAAATGAATTACTATGTGAACCGCACATCTTGGCAGCAGGGGTGAAAATCTGATATCAACTTTAGAGGGGACAATTTCATGAAATTCTCTCAAGAGCAATTATTGAGGGGGACATCAAAAGTAGTGATGTAATACTGTTTTAGTGAGCACCATCGGCTGGCTCACTACAGTAGTTCTGCAAATTCAGCTATTGTGTGTGAACCCTACCAATACAAAACAAATTTACTGGATTTAACATCACAATAGCTACGTGCATTGAGTGCCTTTCAGACGGTAGACATGAACACGATCACCTTGCCACCTATGGAACACTACATTGCACTGTAAGGTTCTCTTATTGACTCAAATTTAAACAACTGCAAACACTGGTTGATTTTACTGTAGATACCAAGCAAACGTCAGCTAACTGCTAGCTAACATAAAGTGTGACCTGTAAATCAATGTAGTGAAAATGAAGGCTGGTGACGGTTGTTTGATTTATTGTATTGAGTGGTAGAAGTAAAGAAATGTATAACATATCCTTTGCTTCAACTACTTGCTGAAAGCCAGCCTCCAGTGACCAACTCTGCCAGATTTCCACACATGCGCTGTACCTGTGCGAAGTGCCACTGCTGAGGACTGGGGGGGCAGTGGATCCAACCATTGTGAGTTGATGGTGGGGTTTGCTTTTGAAACTGAAAAACACGCTATTAAGCATTGATTACCAGCACAGGTGCTTTCATTGCGTCATTAATATTATTGAAATGACATAGTTATGCTTACAGTGATGTATTGGGGGGGGACAAATCATAGTTTTCCCCAGGAAAAGGGTTGTGTCCTCCCCGTCCCCCCCGGGATTTCTGCCTATGCTTGGCAGGTCTGTCCCGGGGGTGTAGTGGGGCTATCGAGTTGATTTTAACGCCAATGCATAGCTCTAGTGGGAAAGAATATAGTTGGTATTTCGTTGTGTGAAAAATTATTTAGCCTAATACATTTTTAGAATTTTAATCTTCTGTAAAATTAACAGTGAAAATTCAGAGAGACAATAGGATGTGTGTGCGATTTAGTTTCTCTTTCCTAAAATAAAAACAGTAACTTGTAATGTTTGTTGAATTGGTAATTGGTGACTAGTAAACAGTATCCTTGGTATTTCGTTTTGTGAATAATTATTTAGCATAATACATTTGTAGATTTACATTTTAAATTTACATTTGATGAATTAGTCTACACAATAAGATGAATCTCCTATTGAAAAATGGTAACATGTGATAAGTAGCCTATAGCTTATGGTTTGTATTGTTTCAATACTAGCTTAATTAAGTTTTTGAATGGTCACGGAAATCTTGTATTTCATTTGTAAGTTCCTTTGAAATTCAATCAAGGCTCTGATCATTCATCGGGGATTATCGCGCGTTCATCCATCGACGTCATACATTCAGTTAGGGGTGATTACCGCCTGGGTACTATTTAGATACTGGGGTAAGGGAGCCGTGGGCTGTTAGCGATTTAAGTCTGAAAACAGGGTAAAAAAAAAACAGGTAAATCATTTCTTAATAGTTTTCCTTTTTTGAGTTTAGAATTCTGACAATGGAAAAAATGTATATACACCTATTTAGGAAAGGTAATGGAAGGAGGTTGTAGCCTTTAAAATGGAAGTTTTATTTTAATTACAAACTCAAACGCCAATTTACGTAGCCATTTGGCGCTCCAAGTGTTAACTATTATCAGATTTATCCTAATACCTTTCAACCAGGATGCTCTAGCATTCATTTTTAATTAATTTTATAACAGATAATCAAAAAAGTAAAATTCAGTTTCTCACAACTGTACTGTTCAATAATGTATATTTGTTGTCACTTTCCAAGGAAATGATAATCCGTGATATATATGTGAAAAGTATTTTCCCTCTTCTTGGGTCAGGTTAAGGAAAGTGCACCTCATGTAGGACACAGGTCTGTTATGACTGTGATTGTTTTTGTTATTTTTCCCCATTGTAATTATATTTTATTCCAACAAACATGTATATCAGTTTATTCCAACAAACATGTATATCAGGCATGGATGGCTCTGATTTCTTCTTTATTTTAGCAGAGGGAGGACAAACCCAGCCTGCTGCTCTCCTTCCACACTGAGCCCAAACAAGAGTCACTGGATTCTGATTGTGAAGCTCAGGGGGCATTGGGGGATTCAGAGATGACATCAGTAAAGCTGGAGGAAAAAATTCAAACACTGGGGCTGAATGTTACCATTAAAGATGAAGAGGAGGAGAAGAATGTGGTTATCATTAATAATGGAGAGGGAGATTTACTCACTCAAGGTAAGAACTGGTTTAATGTTGTCATTATCAATGTAGTAATTTGTTGTTTTTGCCAGACTGCGTAAACTGAGCTGGCCTTGAAGAACGAATATCACTGACTGACTGACTGATTGAGTGACTGACTGACTACCCCTTGTTAAGTAGCATAGTGGTTAGAGACGCAGACAATGGGACCTGGATGAACAGGTCCCATGTTCGACTCCTGTCACAGTCAAACACATTATGCATAAGGGTTTGTTCAGGACAGCCAAAAACGTCACTGTACAACCTTCAGCAGCTGCGTTATAGGAAGCCTAAATGAAAACAGTTCTGGTGGATATTAAGATTTGTTCGGGATAGTCAAACGCTTCACTGGCTACACAATTCTCTCGTCTTTTCACTTGACAAAAAAATGAGTTATCACCTATACTGCCGTGCAAAGGCAAAAGGCCGTAACTTCAGATTTGGTCGAAAATGAGTTGTCATTTTTGGAACATTAAAGATCTGCTTTATCATGTGGACAAATATCTTGAGTCAGTTTTGTTATTTTTTTGAGAAAATAGTGTCTTGTCTTTGCCGTAACTTCCAAAAGCCCTATAGAAGCCAAGGCAGAATCCCGTAACATCAGTTACGGTTCTTTTTTTTTGTTTCGCTGCACTTTGGAACGCTAAAATGGAGTTAAGGTATTCTGCCTTTGTTTCACTGTGCATCAGTGAAGTGAAGTTACTGAGTTACAGTGTCACGCCCATGTATTAATATAAGATTAGCCTACAACATAAATTGATGTATGGACAGACTGGCAACATTTTGTTGTTAGCTAAAAAGTAACTACTTGACCAACAAAACCAACTGCTAGGCTAACTACTTGACAAACAAAACCAACTGCTAGGCTAACTACTTGACAAACAAAAACATACTTCACCCAAAAGCGATCAGAATGCAAACAAAGCATTGGAAACAAACAATAACTAGATGGCTTGCCAGCTGGAAGTAATCGTAAATGATACGCAATTAATGCTTTTTTCATGTCATGCAGGCTAGTCAGTGCCAGCCCGACATTGACAGCCAAGGAAAAAATGCGTGTGGGCATAGACTCCCCACCTAAGTAGCTCGGTCAGTCAGTGACATTCAGTCAGTCAGTCGGTCAGTGACATTCAGCCAGTCAGTCGGTCAGTCAGTGACATTCACTCAGTCAGTCAGTCAGTCGGTCAGTGACATTTACTCAGTCAGCCAGTCAGTCGGTCAGTGACATTTACTCAGTCAGCCAGTCAGTCAGTGCCATTCAGTCAGTCAGTCAGTCAGTGCCATTCACTCAGTCAGTCAGTCATTCTGTGACATTCACTCAGTCACTCAGTCAGTCAGTCGGTCAGTGACATTCACTCAGTCAGTCGGTCAGTGACATTCACTCAGTCAGCTAGTCGATCAGTGACATTCAGTCAGGCAGTCAGTGACAGTCAGTCAGTCATACAGTCAGTGACATTCAGTCAGTCGTACAGTCAGTGACATTCAGTCAGTCAGACAGTCAGTCAGTCAGTCGGTCAGTCACATTGAGTCAGTCAGTCGGTCAGTGACATTCACTCAGTTTTGAGATACTGGATTTTTGATTTCCATGAGCTGTAAGCTGTAGTCATCAAGATTGAAACAAAAAAGGCTTGAAATGTTTCGCGGTGTAATTAATCTAGAATATATGAAGTTGTCACTTTTTCATTTGAATAACTGAAAAAAATGAACTTTTCCACAATATTCTAATTTTGAGATGCACCTGTAAATGAAATTGATACAATGTAAATACTTTGCAACTATCTTACTTGAGCACTAACCTGGGAACAATAATAAATGGGAGGTAGCACAGGTTTCCCAATCCATTGTGCAGGGGCAATCCCATCAGCCCTTGCCTAAAATTCCTACCAAGGACAATACTCTCTAGTGGAACTTAAGAAATCTGACTTCAGTACATTACACTCCCGTTTGGCTACATAAGTTAAAAGTATAAAAACTGAAGCAGTGGTAATGAAAAGTTTAGCTCTTAGACCGCAGTTCAGTATCAGAAACTGGATCCAGAAATGGAAGTGGGTCTACCTTGGAAGACTATGAGAATGTGTTGCTTTCAGCTATCTGTTCGTGTGAGAGCAACAAGCACACTTTGACCCACAAATACAGTTAATTCAAAAGTATAAAATTAAAGTTTGATGCGCATTTGCTTAAACAACAGCTGGGCAGTTATGGAGAGATCACTGAACAAGTATCATCAATCTAGAGAAAAAAATAAGTAATCTACAACATCTGTCATCTTGACTTAATGCACTTGCCTTGTTTTAACATTTGAGAAAATTATTTTCTACAAATTAAATTCTTTAAAATATTTCACTGTTTCACTCTAATATTGAGTTTTAGCAGAGGATGTTGAGGGAAATAATATAATGGACATGTACAACTAGGAAGAGGTGATGTTAAAACTTTATTAATAAAGGGTTAGAAGTCTGGTAGAAGCAATGGTATTAAGGGGAGACACTTAATTAGAAATAGTATTTTATAATGGGAGCAGGAGAGAGGAGGAAGTTTGTTAGGATTAGTTGATTGCCGGAAACAGATAGGAAAGTAAAGGGTATGTTTAAGGTGTGTGATGAAACAAAAGGTTCAACATTTTATACAGTCATAGACAGATTAAAAAACAATGGGCCCCTGGGCACAGCACCTTCAAAGCCTGAACCCCACGAACGGCAAATGAAGCCAATAGCTTAATTATCGCCTTTACTTGCATCTCAACAGGATTTACATTGCATTCACTTTATTGTAGACAACACGATTTATCTGTATCCTGGAAATGGGATTTAATGTAGAATTTAAACTCTCAAAGCAAACAGCTCATTCACGAAATCGCAGTTAATTCACAGTTAATATTACAGCATGAATCAATAATTCAATTGTCTTACCTTATGATGCATTTTTTCTTGGCTTTGCTACTTGCAAAATCCTTCACGTTGTCGTCAAAGTCTAATGTTTTTATAAGTTCACTTTCAATAGCCATAAGAGAAAATTGCCTGAAGACTTTTTTTGACATATCTTAGTTGTCAGTTCATTTTTAATCCTGGGCAGACGAGAGAATGACCGTTCTCCCTCTCAGTTACTTACAGGCAGACAGACATATCTGTAGAGCAACAACAGCATTTCCAATTTAATATTGCAGGCTTTAATCCAATATTTTCTGCAGTCCAGCTGGGATTTTATCATCTATAGGTTTAAATAATTTGAACTGAATTAGTTGATTGCCTAAACCAGTGGAGGGCAAACCTTTTAGTACGGGGGCCACATCCAGATTGTGAAATTTAATGAAGGGCCACATTTGTTTTGTAATTTGTGGATAATAAATGATTTGCAAGCCAAAAAGGCAATAATGAAAACATTAAGCAGCAGGTCCCTTGTCTAAATAATTTAAATTCAGATTCTGATGTATAAGAATGGGCTGGTGAGTTATGTTTGACTTTCCCTCAAAACTATTTTACTACTGGATGGAATTGCCTCAAAGGCCTTAATTTGCCCACCCCTGGCCTAAACTGTTATCTGGGAATGCAGATACCCAAATGTGGGCCTTCTCAATCACAGAGGAGTGTATTAAACACATTTTCCAGGTTTCTCTTGGCCTCCAGACTGTCTGGGACTCTTATGAAAGCATGTCAGTGGCAACATTAAATGTATCTATTTGAAACTTTTGTCTTCCATCAAAACAACATCCTGCTCTCCACTCTAATCAGCAAATATTTTGTGTTTCTTTCTGTAATGGTTGACATGTCTGCATGCTTAGATAATCCCAGGTATACTTAAAAAGGCTTTGTCTCAAAGCTGTCGAAAGAGTCTCTTTCCACAAAATCACGTAACGATTCAGGTGCCCTAACTGCTGTATTAAGGTCTATATCACTTTGCTGTGGAATAATGCTAGTTGCTTGAATCCTTGATAATATTGTGTTCCAAAATGTGTCTAAAAATCCCTTCTGATGTCTGTCACAGATGGGATTCCTGAAGTGGAGACACTTGGAGAGAAACAACAGGAAGACTACAAGCATAAGAAATCTCACCACTGTCCCCATTGTGAAAAACATTTCTCATCTCTGTCAAAGTTAAAAAGACACATTATGATACATACTGGAGAGAAACCTTACTCCTGTTCTGACTGTGGGAAGTGTCTTACTTCTTCATCTGCACTTACTGTTCATCAGAGAGTGCACACAGGTGAGAAGCCTTTCTCCTGTTCTGACTGTGGGAGGAGTTTCTCTCAGTTAGGTAGCTTTAAAGCTCACCAGCGCATACATACTGGAGAGAAGCCTTACTCCTGTTCTGACTGTGGGAAGTGTTTCATATCATCATCTAGTCTTACCAGTCATAAAATACTGCACACAGGTGAGAAGCCTTACTCCTGTTTTGATTGTGGGAAGTGTTTCTCTCAAATAGATGGCCTTAAATGTCACCAGCGCATACATACTGGTAATAAGCCTTTCTCCTGTTCTGACTGTGGGAGGAGTTTCTCTCAGTTAGGTAGCTTTAAAGCTCACCAGCGCATACATACTGGAGAGAAGCCTTACTCTTGTTCTGACTGTGGGAAGTGTTTTATCTCATCATTTCAACTTACTAGACATAAGCTAGTGCACACAGATGAGAAGCCTTTCTCCTGTTCTGACTGTGGGAAGTGTTTCTCTCAATTAGGTTACCTTAAAGTTCACCAGCGCATACATACTGGTGGTAAGCCTTACTTCTGTTCTGACTGTGGGAAGTGTTTCTTAAGATCATTTGATCTAACTATTCATATTAGACTGCACACAGGTGAGAAGCCATACTCCTGTTCTGACTGTGGGAAGTGTTTTATCTCATCATCTGAACTTACTAGACATCAGAGAGTGCATAAAGGTGAGAAGCCTTACTCCTGTTCTGACTGTGGGAAGTGTTTTTCTCAAATAAATAGCCTTAAATGTCACATGCGCATACATACTGGTGATAAGCCTTACTCCTGTTCTGACTGTGGGAAGTGTTTCATAAGATCATCTGATCTTACTATTCATATAAGACTGCACACGGGTGAGAATCCATACTCCTGTTCTGACTGTGGGAAGTGTTTTAAGACATCATTTAAACTTACTAGACATCAGCGAGTGCACACAGGTGAGAAACCTTTCTCATGTTCTGATTGTGGGAAGTGTTTCTCTCGAATGGATTGCCTTAAAGCTCACCAACGCACACACACAGGTGAGAAGCCATTCTCCTGTTCTGACTGTGGGAAGTGTTTCTCTCAATTAAGTAACCTTAAAGTTCACCAGCGCATACATACTGTACAATAATATTGACCATTTGACAGACTTGTCAGAGTGG
Organism: Esox masquinongy; assembly: GCA_016801175.1. Classification (NCBI taxonomy): domain Eukaryota; kingdom Metazoa; phylum Chordata; class Actinopteri; order Esociformes; family Esocidae; genus Esox; species Esox masquinongy. The sequence continues at coordinate 26,174 of JACXGI010006047.1, read as the reverse complement.
ATAAGCCAGTGTTTTACAACATCAAGTAGTTTTACTGTCTTTTCTTGAAATTGTCTCAAATGAAGAAGACCCGTCTGAATGCCCAGGGAGCCACCCCCGTCCCAGGGCATTAAATGTCCATTGTAAACCATTTTTTCAAGATAGATACAAGGTTATACTCAGGTCAAACCAAGATCTCTTCAAAAGACTAATAGAGCCCTATGATCTGTAATTATTGCACCTGCACTAATTCCTTTATTTTAGTTTTTCTATTAGAAGCATAATTTCCTCTAATCCAACATATAGAATTGCAAGAGGTTCGCATACTGTCAAGCAGAACTGTTTCTCTTTTTTCCCTGATCATTTTATCTCTATTAAAGCCTTAACGAAATGCATAATCAACATAAATACATGGACAGTAGAACATTTCTTTTAACTTAACAAGGATAAAACTGAGGTTTTGGTTGTCAAACAACTTTTTTCCACCAATTTTTTTTTTTTTTTACCAACTTTTAGTCCATGTGGAAGAATAATGTATAAATGTATTAATATTAGTAAATATATGTATAATGATAGAAAACTGCATTGTACCATTATGAGTGAAGAGAAACTGAGGAAGTGTGTGTGTAATGTTTTGTTGAGTTAAAGTCAGGGAATCTTCATTTGTTAGATAAGCATGAAAGACCGGATAGATGGGCCTTTGCAAGGACAGACTGAACACACTGGATTCATGTGAAGGAGATAAACGAAGTATCCAACTGTGTGCATGAGTGGAAAGTTATTAGAACAGAGCCTGGAAATACAGACAGTGTTGGAATTAGGTAGGCTTCACTTTTGTCAGTTGATCAGAGACATAAGCCCAGCTGCCCAGGAGTGAGGAAGCACCCAAGGTCATGGGGTTACGTCATCCTGGTAGAAACTTACAGAATGAGTTGGAGGCATGAAAGGGGGAACAGCATGAGGGGTTGGGTTGTTTTGTATCACTTTATATTGGATGTGTGTTTCTTAATTACAATCCTTCTATATTTGCATACATGCTGTATGTTGGTCTGAACTATTGCCTGCAAGCTTTTATTAAAAACAAACTTCTGTGTTCTGTTAAGTTATTGTGTGTTCCTGTGTTCTGACCTGACCTTTTGATACCTAGGGCACAAAGTTGGCTAGAAACGAGCATAAATATATCATGACTTTTTACGGTTTAATCATTTTGAAATTAATTTAATGTACAAACTGCTAAAAATAAAGTTTGATATTGTGTTACCAGAATAGACAGCACAATTTTCTAAGATCTAGGGGTAGAAGAATACGTGGCACAGTTTACCCCATTAGATATCAAAAATCAAGTATTTCATTATCAGATTGATTAATAATCTGATATTGTTAGCCGTGTTACAGCTTTGATAGGAAAAAGTTTAGTTATTTTCTGTTATTTTCTCTGTATTGTATTTTTCTTCTGTTTTATGTAGAAGATTACTTGAGATTATTGATGAATGTATGCTTTGTTACAAGTGAACACTGCGTGCACAGTTATTAGGCACATTCTATTTCTCATTTATTTTATTGTTGAACAATCACAATGCTTTATGTCAATCCAAAATACCATTGAACCTCAAACCTGAATGTTTAACAGTGAGTTTTGATCTTTCTCAGGGGAATATATGTGTGCACAATTATTAGGCAACAATTGGTGTGCAGAATTATTAGGCAACTAAATTACAAAAATAATTTCTCCCAACTCACTTCTTTATTCTCAATTTTTTAAGTGTAACAAATGAGTAACTCAAAATGACAATTAATATTTCAAAAATATTGTATGACCAATATAGCCACCCTTCTTTTCAATACCTGCCATGAGCCTTCCATTCATGGAGTCTGTTCACGATCAACTTTCGCTGAAGCAGCAACCACAGCCTCCCAAATGCTGTTCAAAGAGGTGTATTGTCTTCCCTGACTGTAAATCTCAAGTTTGAGAAGGGCCCACAAATTCTCAATAGGATTTAACTCAGCTGAGGAAGGGGGCCAGGTCATTATTCGGGTATCATTTAGGCCCTTGCTTGCTAGTCAACAGTGGAGTACTTGGATGCATGTGATGGAGCATTGTCCTGCTCCATCACATGCATAAAGATCATGGCCTTCTTGAATGCTGAGGACTTCTTCCTGTACCACTGCTCCAGAAACTAGCAGTAGGTATGGGAGTTCAGTTTCAGTCCATATTCAAACCAAAAAGGTCCAACTACCTCATCCTTAATGATAGCAGCCCATACCAGTAGTTAATTAGTCTTTTGTAGTTAATTTGCGTCTTCTCCATGCATTTTTTTTCACCCCAGTTGACTATTCGCAAGAAAACATTTGATTCTCTGGTGGCCACACATCAATAGTTCGTCAATTTTGAATTTTGAGTGTCAGTTAAATCTCTTTTTTGGCCCATTTGACCTGAGGTCATGAAAGCTGCCTGATAATTATGCACACCTTGATATAAGGTGTAATTCACTTTCACCACACCCTCCCTCATTACACAAATACATATCACCTGAAAATGATTCAATCCAGTGAGCATTCAAGTTTATATGGTTTGGAGTTTGAAAATGTGCATAGAAATAATGATACGATCAGAATACTCACTTGCCTAATAATTGTGCACGCAGTGTAGATACAAATCACGTTCCCAGGAAGTCGCGTTCTGTCAAAGCTTGCAACTGTACTCTGCCAATGGGCTTGAGGGTTGTCATACTAATAACGGAAAATGCAAACATTGTGTTAAAAATGTTTTTATGAAAGATCTATCTGAAAGATTAAGAGACACAGCGTGGCTAATATCTGTTGGCAGACATTCAGTAAGGACACTGGTCAGCTGGAGTTGTGGCCAAGAAACTCTGGAACATCTGATTAACTGTCAAAGATCTGTAAAGGTCATCCCACCCTTCTGGAGGCGGCAGCAGAACCCCTCCTTCAACCATTCTGGTGGTGGCAGTGGCTCCAAAGGGATCCCCTCTGATTTGATAAAGTGAGTTTTTTTGGGGGGGTGGACTCTGGGTCGGACGACGAAAATCGAAAGCAAAATCAAAACCAAACCGAACAAAACCTCACTTCTTTTATCAAATCGAAGGTTTTTAATGTTTTCTGTCTACAATAGAATATCTTGAACTTGGAATGAAGTTTCTATGATAATTTTTAAAATGTTATTATTGCAGTTAGTGGGATTTGTAGGACTCCAGGTGTAATTCTTTGATCAAATCAAAGGTTGTCAAAGTCGTCCAGCCTAATATAGAATATTTGGAAAGGTCTGTCATAGTTATCAGTGAAGAATGCAAGTAGTATTTAACGTTTAATATGTTTACAGCGAATGTCTGTTGAACCATGTTTACCTCAGTGTTTCTGAGAGGTTAGAATTTGCTGTTTTGTGTGCATGCACAGGTAATATAGTGTTTCCCTGATCCGTGCATGTTATTTTATGCTTTATTGGGCTGTGGCTATTTCAGGGCCACCATGGAATTGGTGTATTTTAAGAATTCTCACTTTTGACAAATTGGGACAGGTTGGAGGTGTGATCAGAACAATGTATTTTATAGTTTGATCGATAGATTCAAGAAACAGTACAGCAGGACATTTGAATTGTAAATGTTTATTGTGTTAAAATAGCAAAACAGAGGGGAAGACATGTTGTAAGTGCTCTTGTATATATGTTTTTTACTGACACAATCGTGCTGTTTCCTCCAACAACGTATATCTGCAGACCGCAAGTCAGGGACGTTACTTAATATGAGGGTTCCTAAATATTAGGTTACGCCCACTGAGGTTCACCATTGGTCAGTTAAAATGGGTATTCCTGAATATTAAATTACGCCCACTGATGTTTGCCATTAGACAATTCTGTGACATCCTGGTTTGACACGGTTCAATGCTAGGTGTCATGTATGGGTATGTGCACTAATGGAGAACGAAGAGCAAACTAACGTTCCAACTTTATCTCAGAGTCCGTGTGATTGAATTCAATATATCTTGTCAAGATATAACATTAGGTTCAAGCACAGATATAGAAAGCAAAAGTGTATTTGCTTCAACTACATGTTGAAAAAGGGCTCTAGTCTGATTATGTAAAAGTACTTTTTTCCAAGATCATTTGCAGAGACTGAAATACAATTTAATTGTATTTTGTTTCAGTATTAAAATAGTTTGATAACATACAACTGAAATATATTAATTTGAAGACTGAAGGGTCTCTAAAAATAGTTTTAAATGTTTTGGTTACAGTGTAGAATGAGACACTGGTTGTTTAGAAAGCTCCTGAGTGCATTTATAGTTGTGCAATATAGTTGATCTGAGCTCTACATGTTACAAAGTGAAACAGGACACGCTTTTGCACGAGTTTATATATTTTCCATAAATTCAACATATTGCACAAATGTGAACATGCTGTGTAAGGTACATTGTGTGGTGGACCGGTGAGCAACAACTTCAGTGTCAGCTAAACTGTTCTGAAGGTCCTTTGCCGAGACCTGTGGGTTCTGATGTGTAGATCTGACCAGTTTTCATACAAATCATTGTGATGTTTTCTCCTTCCTTTGACTTGCACTGTTCAATTTAACAACAATGTTCTAGAAAGTTAAATTTGGTAACTGGAAGTATTGAATTTACTACAGCCTGCAGAAAGTTGGCAAGTTTCACTTTGAACCGTGTAGGTCAGGTCAACATCTGTTTACAGAAATAAAATAAAAATTGTGGGTGCCTGGAACAAGTACATATTATAATTGTAGAGTAATGACGTGGTTATGGACATAAAACATTGTTGGGAGGAATGTCTTGGAATTGATTATTACATGTATTACATGTGTCACATGTCTTGGAATTGATCATCTGAGGTCTAATTTTACCCTTATCCTAAAAGTTGATTCAATAGCATAAATAACAAGTAGAAATGCGCTAATAGAGCACAATAGACATTACTGAAAGTCAATTAATGTTGTCCAAAATCTTAAAGTTAATGGCATAACCTAAAAATACAGTTAAATGATTTGCCAGTTAGACAACTAAACATTTAACCACCCCATCAAATATTCAAAACATTACATTCCAAAACTATCAAAACTAAACTGTTTCTTTATGTACTGTGTTCATACTTTATTCAGCTTTGCCCAGATTCTGTAGGGTTTGGTTTAATCCTGTCATGTTTTATGGCCATGTGAACACTTCCAAAACACTTTCCTGTTAACTCTTGCTAAAACAACTGATGTTTCTTTTCTCTTTGTCTCATCAAACTATATTGTGTTTTCTGGATCTTGTCATTTTTGTTGTGTGGAAACCAGCATTAGCTGATGGTTTAAAGAGAAGCTAATATGTATCTTCATCAACATAAACAATTAACAGAGAAACTCAAAATTAACACTAAGTCCTCTTTTGTCCATTTCATCCTTGAATGTTTCAGTGTCTTCAAAATTATTAAACAAAAACATGAATGGGGAGAGAGCTTCTTGTTCTTCCTCTAGTGTTGAGGCCTCTCTGTGCATCTGCAAAGCACCCTCCCAACGGGCACACAAATTCATTTTGACGTCATTCTGATGTCTTATTGTGGTCGCAACGTCAGTCAACCAAAATATGGTCCATGAGGTCTAACTATGACCAAAATGTCACCAAGAAAGACATCTTTTTAAATGGTCAATAAAAAATCTAATTGCCGTTTATCAAACAATTCAATTACAAACACCACAATGTTTACAGTTAAAAGTGGTTATTTTTCTATTCAGATGTTTTCAGAAATAGATAAGCATTTAGTATAATATGTAGTTGCATTTTATTTGATCTATATTTCCATGTTAATAAAGGTAAGCTAAGTATTGCATGCAAGGCATGACATTTATTCATGGGAAATCTGTAGGGAAATTTGGTTAGTCAAACATTTAAAGTGCAGAAAAATGAATGTTAATTTTGATGTGCATTATGAGTGTATTTAGTTAATTTTTGTGACAAATTGTTGTTAAAATATAACAACCCTCAATCAGTCCACCCAGGGTATGAAACTTTCTCCTTGCAATGGTACATCAAGCATACAGATAACAATGTTCACAATGAGAACAGTAAACATGTGTTAACATAAGATTTGAATATGATCTCCGTTAGCTGATGCACAAACTACACTTCCTGGGGTCCACACTAAAAATAACAGCTTGGCAAAACAAGAAAATATATTAACACAGAAAGAATAACAAATAGGACTGTACAGTATTTACACATTCATATTTTATGTTACTATCCCGACAGTGTTAACACATTTATTGTCACTACAGTATATGTCAGCAATGCACATTTGATTTTGAAATCTGCTTTGTTCTATGTTTTAAAAATATGAGCCAGAAGGGAGTCCAATTCTACCTTTGTACAGCAATGTTTGTTTGGAGTTGGTTCGCATGTCTGGTGGAGTATGTGTATGTTGAAGCCTAATATGAGTTAACTGTGTTTTTCAATACAGGTATGTTTCTTACAAATGCAAGTCATGCTTTTAGCCTGTTCTCAACTTTTCATCTTTCAACAATTGTCCTTTGAAGGGCAAGCTGCCCTGCTCTGACCCCAGCTGTAGCTATCCTAGTTTTGTCTTTGTAGCCTGACCAAACCACCGGGCATCTTGTTATCTTGTACGACATCTAAACTCTATTCAACATAATCCTCAATGGATGATCATTCAAAATACATACTTCTCTTAATTTAAGGCATTTGTCTCACTTAGACAACAAAAACAATTCCAAAAGTCACCCATTTAGCATAGAGATAGCAACCACTTATATTGGTGTGCGCTGCTGAAGTTCAGAACCCATAACATCATGTATAGTATGTTATTATGTGGTCACTGTTCCAATTAACGTGCTCATCAAGTGTCTGCCACCAGAGGCTGCCAGGGCATGCAGGTACAGATCATGCTGGAACAGCACCTGGGAAGAGAGGTCCAAAACATTAGCTTCATACTTTATAGAATGTTGCATGTATCATTGAATTTGGCTCCTATGGGAAGAGCCCGTGAAAGGTTGTGGGCTTGGAGCCGGATGGCTAGACATACAAGGATTAGAACTGTCATTCTCAGCCCGACCAGAACCAGGCCTGACGGCTTGGCCAGGTGCCGGAACTTACATTTTGAGAATTGAGTTGGACTAAGCAACGTTATTTACATTTATTTGGATGATGTGTAGCAGATTTGCTTTGTGTAGTTTACTTTTTAAAGTAATATACTGAACAGAGGTGCTTAAACCGCGTATACCACAGTGGCCAACAAAACAACAAAATAAGCAAAAATGTACTTGTAGAACAGAAGTGTTTTTGTTTATATTCAGATGTATTATTAGTGAATTTGATCTTTCTCAGGGTTTTGGTTGCTACAGAAAACCCACTGCAGTGATGTAGTCTATTTGTCCTATATACCAGTCATTCTAAATGTTCCATTGCCATGCTTGCTGAGATATAGACTTTATTTTATGTCATGATTAGGTGTCCTGAATATCTAGAGTAAATGTCCACTCAACTTTCCTGTATGTTGGAGTTAAATTACCCTTCTAGAACTCACTTTTAGCCAATCAGAAACAATTATTTGACAATTATTTGATAATTTTTTGGTATAATAATACAAACTGGTATTACCTCCCAGCCGCAAGGAATGCATGCAAAGCAGTTAGAGCAGTCTAAATGCATATTTTTATAAGATAAACAGCATTGCTGGCAATATACTTTCCAACACAGAACCAGCCAGACCTATTATGTTGCAGTGATATTTTAATACTTTATTTTACTGAATAGTTACGATGGTAGGAGGGTTGATGAACTGTCCAGTTGAAAGCTATAGATGATTAAGTGACCATGATATAAGGGCCAGATTGTAAATATAACCAGGACACTATACTGTAGCAGTGTTTGCAATACTATAGATGGGCAGCGGCTGAATTGTGGCCTCCAAGACCCACTGCAATCAGCAAAAGGTAGTCAACACCACAAAACCCTCAAAGCTTGACACACTTTCCCTAAACAATAATAAACTAAATAGAAACATGAATGGTTTGTGTAGAAATACAAAATGTGTAATATAAACCTTGTGTTGATGTTCTTGGGATACTGACTGTGACAGTGTGCAGAAAAATCAGGCCAGCAGAGATCAGCTGGCACGTGGATCTTGGCCCCAGCGAGTCCATCTCCTTTCGCGAACCTTAGAGTAATATGGCAGTTGCCAGTCTTTCTTCATTCATCTCAGAGAGCCCTGAATAACCTGTCTGCAGGTAAGTGAAAGGTAATACAATTTTAATTACCAGCCAATTTATCTTTATAATCCCCAACGTGAACGGCTGTTGGTTAAAAAACGGTATCAAACTATATGGTCATTTAGGAATTTGCCCCTGTGTGAACATTTATTCTATTAATTGTGTAATAGCAACCATTAGCTAGAATCAGCCGCAGAAAGATTAAATACGATGTTGCATAAGTTTCAGACATCATAAACAGGCTAATTTATACTCTTTACAGGCTTAAGGTACATGTATGTAGCTAGCTAGCTAGTACTTAACGTTAGATAATGTCTCCCGAGACCGCGGTAAAGAGTTTCATATTCACACATTCGACTACGCCCATGTACCGGTAAAACTGTTGTTGGTCTGCCGACCCCAGAGTGCAGAGTGTCGGACGAGGATATCAACGTGCCGGAGAAAGGACCACTTAGGGACCGGGGTCCTTATTATCCATGGCTTTTTATTATCCAGTTGGTACATTATTACTTGAAATATATATTTAAAAATTTCAGATTTTCATCTCAAATCGTACCACTATAGTCTACATGACATTGTCTAAGAGCCTCAACTTAAAATAATGGGGTACAGAAAGTTTAGGAATATTTGAAAGCTTCCTTTTGAAATAGCTTTTTAAAATTTTGTGGTATTCATCCCTAATCTCATCCATATATTCCTCATTACATTCTCTAAGAGCCTCAACTTTGATTTTTCCAAAATAATGAGGTATAGAATTTTTAGGAATATTTGAATGTTTCCTTCTGAAATAGCTTTTTCAAATTTAGAGGTATTCATCCCTAATCTCATCCATATATTCCTCATTATATTCTCTAAGAAACTCAACTTAGATTTTTTCAAAATAATGAGGTATGTAATTTTTATGAATATTTGAAAGATTCCTTTTGAAATAGTTTTTAAAGTTTTTTGAGATATTCATCCCAAATCGCATCCATATATTCCTCATGACATTCTCTAAGAGCCTCAACTTTGATTTTTCCAAAATATTGAGGTATAGAACTTTTAGGAATATTTGAAAGTTTCCTTTTGAAATAGCTTTGTCAAAATTTGAGGTATTCATCCCTAACCTCATCCATATATTCCAAATTACATTCTTTAAGAGCCTCAACTAGATTTTTCCAAAATAATGAGGTATAGAATTTTTATGAATATTTGAATGTTTCCTTTTGAAATAGCTTTTTAAAATTTAGAGGTATTCATCCCTAATCTCATCCATATATTCCTCATTATACTCTCTAAGAAACTCAACTTAGATTTTTTCAAAATAATGAGGTATGTAATTTTTATGAATATTTGAAAGATTCCTTTTGAAATAGTTTTTAAAGTTTTTTGAGATATTCATCCCAAATCGCATCCATATATTCCTCATGACATTCTCTAAGAGCCTCAACTTTGATTTTTCCAAAATATTGAGGTATAGAATTTTTAGGAATATTTGAAAGTTTCCTTTTTAAATAGCTTTGTCAAAATTTGAGGTCTTCATCCCTAATCTCATCCATATATTCCAAATTACATTCTTTAAGAGCCTCAACTAGATTTTTCCAAAATAATGAGGTATAGAATTTTTATGAATATTTGAAAGTTTCCTTATGAAGTAGCTTTGTCATGACTGCAAACACCTGACATTTGGCAACTGGGAGCCGAGGTCATCGAGAGTATTTTACTGTACATTAATTATTTTGGCGACACCTACTGTTAGTCTAATGCATTTCCATACAACCCAATTTAAATAGACACTTCCTATACAGGATCCTCGATCGGGACATCCCACACTGATAACCTAATGATATAAAACCTTATATTTTGCTATATTCTAAAATAATATATTTTTTATCTTTTGCAGGTCATTGAATAGGCAGAATAGTTATCTTCCTATTCAAAATTATCCTTTATAGACTGTGTGTAAAATAGACACAAAATAATTTCATGAATGTTTTAAATGCATTGATGAAAGCTAGACTATGAATTAACTGAAATTAGTCAATAAAATGCCAATAAAATATGTACATTGGTGATAAAAGTCTATATAGATTGTCAAAATGAAAAGTACTCTCTCTGTCCAGACAGACAAGTGTCTTCTCTGCAGTCCTCCTACACTGACCGGTGTCTTCTTGCTAGACACGCCTCTCTGTGTCTGCTAAATAGATTGGTAAAGTGAGACAATGTAAACCAAAATTACAGTAAATTATTAATGTCCCGTACCAGATATTTATCATGTCTCAGCATCAAATACATTTGAAAATTATTATTCCCTTCAGAGATGGCAAATTACTTAAAAGGATGGAGAAGAACTACTTCAGACCTCAGAGAGCTTTTAGATAGCAGTTCAGAGGAAGGGAGTTTAGAAAATTCATTTGAAAATGCACCATCAGAGAATGCACCATCAGACTATGTCTGATCTTCTGATGAGAGTGTTGATGAATCTGTTTGCGTTTTGTGTAAGGGAAATGCAGATGAATTCCTTGAAAAGGAAATAGCTAACTCAAAATTATGTCACAAGAAGTTCTTTGAATGGCCTTGAAATTCTGAGGGATCATGGACACAAACTACCAAAAGATGCCAGGACTCTCCTAAAGACCCCTCGCTCTGTGGAGTTCCAGGACATGTGTGGAGGAAAATGTATCTATTTTGGGATAGAGAAAACCATACTGGCAGCATTGGAAGAACTTCCATCCATCCCGGACAACATAAGCTGGCTGTCCTTTAATATTGATGGAATCCCCCTGTTTAAGTCGAGCAATTTGCAACTCTTGTGGCCTATATTAGGGTCTGTAGGCACAGAACCTTTTACCATTGTCCTTTTTTATGGTTCTTCAAAACCTTACCCCTTAAATGATTATATGTCACAGTTTAAGTCAGAGCTGGAACGCCTGTTAAAAGTTGGGATAGTGAGCAATGGAAAGCACATTACAATAAAAGATGTAGCTTTCATTTGTGATGCCCCTGCAAGATCCTATGCAAAGTGTATCATAGGCCATACTGGCTGCAATGCATGTGAATGATACACGATCCCTGGTGTTTGGGGAAATGGCCGTGTCATCTATACCGAAGACCCGAGTGCGGTTCTCAGGAAAAACCAAAAATTTGAGAACAACGAGTACCCGGGGCATCAAATTGGTACATCTTTATGTTATAATTTATGTTATAAATTGATTTGCATTTTAATTAATAAGTATTTGATCCCCTCTCAATCAGAAAGATTTCTGGCTCCCAGGTCTCTTTTATACATGTAACGAGCTGAGATTAGGAGCCCACTCTTAAAGGGAGAGCTCCTAATCTCAGCTTGTTACCTGTATAAAAGACACCTGTCCACAGAAGCAATCAATCAATCAGATTCCAAACTCTCCACCATGGCCAAGACCAAAGAGCTGTCCAAAGAGAAATCCTGCAGCGCCTGCAAGGTCCTCCTGCTCAAGAAAGCACATGTACAGGCCCGTCTGAAGTTTGCCAGTAAACATCTGAATGATTCAGAGGACAACTGGGTGAAAGTGTTGTGGTCAGATGAGACCAAAATCGAGCTCTTTGGCATCAACTCAACATCAAATAGGTACATCTCCCCTGGTGTCCTGTGGAGTTGATCTTGTATTAGGTTTCCCTTGGACTACATGCACCTTGTGTACCTGGGTGTTGTGAAGCGGATCTTCTGGTACTTCAGGAAAGGTCCCAGGGAGTATCAGTTGTCAATCTCACATTTAAACAGGGTCTCCAATGATCTTGTGGCTCTGTCCAGACAGCTGCCGAGGGATTTTGCACAACAACCAAGGGGTCTCTCTGAAGTGGACAGGTGGAAGGCAATCAAATTCCGCCAGTTCCTACTTTACACTGGTCCTTTGGTCTTCAGAAAAGTTCTCACTAGCCAGAGGTACAAACACTTCCTGTGGTTGTCCGTTGGAATGTCCATCCTACTCCAGGCAAACCGTAGTGTACATACCAGGTACCACAAGTTTGCGAAAGAGCTCCTGGAATACTTTGTGAGGAACAGCAGCAAATTTTATGGCCCATGTGCATGTCGCAGATGACGCAGAAAGATTCAACTGTTCGCTCAATGAGCTGTCCGCCTTCACCTTTGAGAACAAGCTTCAGGCCCTGAAAAGGTTAATCAGAAACGGAAACAACCCGTGGTTAATCTTCCATGCAGGCAAGGTCACATTCTTCTGCCTCTCCTGCACTAGATTAGGGTAATACAATTCATAGGACAATTTCACTATTTTACAAATTGATGTTAATGGCTCCTCAATATTACAAGAAATCAAGTTGGCTGTAGCTTGTATTGCAGTTAAAAGAAAACAGAACACTGGATTTGAACTTAACAAGTAAAGTTACTGAGGCTTGTTTTAACATGAAAATGTTTGGGTGGTATTGGAAGAATTGTTCTTTAATCTTTTGTAGGAAAGTTTATTACTCATTTTTGTGTTTGGATTTGTTCATGAGAAGTTGTGAAAAAATATGTTGCATTGGTTACTCAGGTTGCAGTATAATTAGTTAGATATTTTTGTAAAAAGTTTGCATAAACCATTGATGGTGCAGTTCTTAAAACTGTTATAATCTCCATTGAATAGAAGAGTTATATCTGAAGATTTTGATATGCTCCATTTATTCTAACTTGTTGGGTGTAAATAGATAAATAGTGGTGTAAATAGAACATTTCTGTCGATATTTGGCTTCTTAAATTACAATATATTGGCCTATAGATTACTTTCCGGGTGAGGAACTATCTAACATTATGTTGTAAAATAATAAAATTCCTAAGACTCTTATAATATCAGCAGTTGTCACAAAGTCCTTTACAAACACATTGCCTAAAGCCCCTAAACAAGCCACATCTAATCTCCAATGGATTTTCCTGAGGCAAGGAGAGAGAATGCAATTAACATGGTGCTATGGCGAGTGCAGCCTCTTAAGATTTCTCCTACTTCACCAAACAAGCTAGACAGGGGACCCATGCAGTGAGGGAAAAAAGTATTTGATCCCCTGCTGATTTTGTACGTTTACCCACTGACAAAGAAATGATTAGTCTATAATTTTAATGGTAGGTTTATTTGAACAGTGAGAGACAGAATAACAACAAAAAAATCCAGATAAACCCATGTCAAAAATGTTATAAATTGATCTATAAGACACAACACCTTGCTTCCTTGTGTTATAAGAGTGTGAGTTACGCCTTGCACAACCAAGGGGTTTAAAAGAAGGTAGGAGTCATAACCTCTTGAATTATGGGCTATGAAAGTGTACTTTCTATATTTGTTTTTCCGAAAGTGTTTTAAAAAGAGCGTGTTTTTAAAAAGAGCGTGGCTCAATCCTGTCCCTTCGCCGTCCACTTTTTTTTGGAAGGTCATGCTAGACAGGAATACAGGCAGGTGAAAACCCGTTGAGTCATTCTGTCGGGTTTCAAAGTCATAAAAGACAATTTTTTATGATGGCTTCTCTTCATTCAAAGATTGAATATAACATTTGTGGACCTTTTCAAATAATCAACGTCATCCAAAAGCCCTTTACATATTGGACAACGTTTTCTGCTACATTTGTGTGGTTCTGGGTTATTAATTTTTAGACTATAATTGACATGACATAAAGGATATCTCTTATTGATGTCACACCAGCTGGCAAAATTACCTGCCACAGGATGCCATAAGGCCAACTTGTGTTTTTTCTAACAGTAAGCTGAACAACATGTACGATTACAGTCACAACACTTTGTGAGCTGCAGGGGCTGATATGGGCAGTCCGCATCAATGCATACTGAACAGTTATACCGACAGGAGTGCCCTCCTAATCGCGTAAAGCCGGTATGACATGACCGACAGATGTAGGGAGCACCCAAGAATGCCTTAATGTTGTTAATACCATAATAATGATTGTCTTGTACAAACAAATACAGCATTTGTGGATGAGGCTGCAACGAATTTTGAAATTTCAAGATGGCCGAATTATCCGTACTATGATAGAAAACCACCACTTTGATGTCGAGTAAGCTTTTAAATTTGGCTATATCAGAAAATGCTACATTTTCATAAATGGACAAGCCCACTGCTCTCTGAAATTCAGTAGCTATCTTTAGTCCTTCTATAACACTAATACCGGGATTCAATAAATGCCCCAGACAAATGGCAAAAAATAATTTGTTGTCCGCATTCTGAGGAATAATAAGAAATTCCTTTCCATTGTTAATTATTTCGGATTTCAAAAGAGTTTCAGCCTTCCTCCTCTGTCCGCCCGCATCCTGAGGAATTCTCAATATTTGCACAATCAGTTCTAGGGTATTATCGGCTAAGATTGATAAATTGGACTGTACAAGCCTTTCAATCATATCCAGAAATTGATTCAAGTTTGCATCACCATTCTCCATAATATATGATACATTGTTTCGTATAGAATCACCTCTAATTTCTAATTGCAGTACATCTCTTGGCTCTGCGTAGGCGGTAGCTCTTTCTAACAGTTCTGTTAAAGTGGCTAACACATTGACATAGAACGCTGAATAATCATACATTTCATGTCGGATTTCAATGTTGCTGAATTTATTGCGATAAACAATATTCATATTTCTATCTACACCTCTGCCCTGTTGATTCGCTCCTGAATGGGAAGGCTGTGGTTCTAAAGGAGTTGGTGGTGTCGTGTGAGAAGCTGGTTCAGGATTGAACTCTTTTAGTTGACTAATCAGCGCATCATAGTCAGGGTTTGTATAATGCTTCTGGACTCGAAGCTGTGATTAATTCATCATAGTTTATGTGTAATGCCTCTCGACTCGAAGCAGGTGGCTCTGGGAGTAACTCATTCATTTGTTCAAAGAGCGCTGAATAATCAATGTCTGATGGTTCTGTATCTAAAGGTTGTGATGGTGTTATGTTAGAAGCAGGATTTAATGATCTAATTTGATCTATCAAGGCCTTATAATCGGGTTTTGGATCTGGCTGTGAAACCATTTTTCAGATGTTTGCCTATGAGCCTTGGAAGCTTGTGTTTCCAGAATGCTTTATCTTGACGCCGTTGACAGCTTAATAGATAGAGTATACGTGTGTGTAACTGATCTCCCCTAGCTTTTACAAGCCGTGCAAGTTCTTTTCTGAAAAAGAAATCTGGATCTGCTTCGTCTTCACTATTAGAACTCTCAAACAATGATTTGCGAGGTGGGGTTATAGAAGCAACAACACGGTTACCCTGAGCAACACCATCGTTACTACTTGCGTTCGTCAAGCCATCTTGCATCAAGCCATCTAGCTCTGGAGGATGCAGGGCAAGTTGATCAACACTGCCATCTTGCGGATCTTCGGAGCCTGATACATCTACGTTGTCTGAAAGGATTAAATAGACCTAATTAGAAAATGTGTAATACGTTTTACAATATAACGTTTAAGATAATACTTACCATTTCTTACAGCTTGAGCGCTTGGTAGAAACCGATCCAGGGTTTTTTGTCAGCAATTTTGCAGAGAAACAGTTTTGCTGTTTTTATTCTGTGCGGGCCCCAGGAGGACTTCGGGTAAATCTCGGTACGCCTCGTCAGAATCTGTAATTTAACTTTTAAAGCGAGAACTTTAAAAAGGGGACATAAAATGCTTTTTACAGAACGATTAATAATATTCTTACCGTATGCACATGCTACGCTTTTTTGCTCCGGTTGGACTTTGGGTAATTCTCTGTACGCCTCGTCAGAATCTGTAATTACAATTTTTAAAACGATAAATGAAGCATCCGTCTTTTAAAATATTTATTTATTTTTATAGAACGAATAATATCATTACCGTAAGTAGCAATTTCTTGCAGATATGGATCAGACCAAGAGTTCGGCGAATAACTTCGATGCACTTGCGCTGAATCTTTAATATCTTCAGAGAAGGAGGAATATTTAGAGCATAGCGTTCCTGGGAATTGTCCTGAAAATTGGGGTTTGTACAGAAGGGGAGAAGCTCGTCATTTCCATCTTCGCTATTAAATTCCTCTATACATCTGGAAACAACTTGATATATGGGCAGGTTCAATCATCAATCAATCAATCACATTTATTTATAAAGCCCTTTTTACATTAGCAGTTGTCACAAAGTGCTTTTACAAAACATCCGGCCTTCCATGGTCTATACAACGATCTTGATACCGGTGGCGGAGTGTCAGCTATAAAAACAACATTACAGTTTTAAAAAACAATTAATTATATTGAAATGAAATCAATAAATGAATTTAATCTCACCTATAACATATCTTGATGGAGAGGAATCGCCCGGAGTTTCGACCTCTTCTTCAGGCCTTGATTCCGTTAACTCGATGACTTCCGATAGAAACTGATGAAACGACATGTCGACATTCCTAAGAGTTTAGAAACTCGTGTAAGGGTCTTTCAACATCATCTTAGTTAAATATAATGTTAGATTAGCATCATATCTTACCTTTTAACGTGTTGAGGGAGCAAAATTATTTTTCAATTGGCGAGAGTTTTTTCTTGAGAGGCGTTTTCTTGAGTTCTTCAATGACTGACTGAATGATAAAGAGAGAATAATGAAACTCTATGGTTTTGGAGGACGGTTTACCAACCTATTTTATTGCTTTTTGACATTGGGTCATTTGGGTCAAGAGATGTCCGGTCAGTTTTGAGAGAGATGTGTGCAGGTGTCAAGTTTTTCATTTTAAATATCCCAACGTTTTAAATTAACTAATCTGTTATTCAAATGACCACAGCGTTTTAAATTCTCTCTTTGCCTAAAAAAGTTGTAAAAATTGTAAAGCATGAGGGAAATAACGGTCCAGTCGTCCATGAGGAAGCTAAATATCTCTATAAAATAATTCACGTCTTTTGCTATGTCACCATAAACAGGACAGTCAACTATAACCGAAGCATGACCAATTTTGTAAATCAGAGAACCATATATTGAGATCCTAACTTTCATATCCTGAATTTCGGATGCCACTCTTATAGCTCTCAACACTTTTCCATTTACTTCAAACTCCTTAGCAAAGTCTGGACCTCTGTGGATTATTCTAAACACATGTTGACACATATTACACCATTCGTATAACCCCAGCAAAGGTTTAAATGTACCCTGTTCTAAAGTGATACCGCCTTCAGAATCTGTATGTATGTGTTCTTTCTTAGTAGAATAGATCTTTAATAGTGAATTGATTGGATCGTAAATATATTTTAAGGTATTATCACTAGTTTTGATCTCGCGCTCTAAATTCTCTGGTAGTCTATAAATGAGCCTTTCAATGTCTGAATCTGTAAACCCTGGCATTTTAGGGCAGACTGCATCATTTATTCTAGCTGATATATTTTAGATCCGTTCAAATACATAACCTTTTCCATGTAACACGGTTTACTGACCAAAGAGGTTGTAACACTCCTCCTGGGAGGAGCTATATCCAGACCCACCCCTAACCAACAGCTGTCATGGGCACCCTAGGAAGACAGTGTCCCTTGAGATTTATTTATTTGCAAGCTCAGGAACTTCCACTGATCAAAACTGATCACTACACATACCACAGGATACTCTCATACCCTGGGAGGAAGACAGTACCCTTGAGATTAATGTATTTGTGACATACAATGTATGGGATCAATGCTGAGGTCCACGCCACATGTGTCGTTTGTATATTCAGCGCCCATGGCTAAAATGTACAACTTCACTTTAGAAGCTGGGTAATCAACCACAAAGCTGATCATTCTTCCATCCGCCATGTCATGCTGATCCGTCAGCTTCTTAAACGGAGGTATTTGAGTTCTATACACATTAAGAAAACGTTTCTTTGGCGCATCGTATATATTTCTGGAACGTATCTTTTTTTTCGCTTCCCCGTTCGTAAGTGGGTTGTCAAGGGTGTATCACTAAGTACAGACGCCATGTTTATTCTTATACATAGTAAAAAATGAATTCAACTGCAAAACAGGAGAAGTCTAGCTCTTATTTATTTGTAACTCGCAGAGAATAAATCACCGGTAACACGTGCTCAACCTCCCTTGCACCGCAAGAAACCCAACACCCTCTCCTCCCAGAGAAGGAAGCCCCTGAAAAACAACTGTCCAAATATTACAACCACAGACCCGTCATTCAAATTTTTACTCATAACCCTTTTTGAACCCCCCTCTCATACCACAGAATGTACAACTGCTACCATCCTGTCATGAATCAAAAAATCATTTTCATAATCTCACACATATGCAGCTGCCAAAGGTCAAAGCAATAAATCACTCTTCATGCGAGGTGCCATATACCATTATCTTCTCACAGATCATCATTTCTAATACATACACATGTACCAAAATCTTCGTTTTTATTTTTTTAACAATATTTTAAACCCAACCATGATACAGTCAACCTAGTCATGATGTGTGGTTGACCCAGGCGTTGTTTGTTCCTTCAAAATAATAGCATTTCCCATGTGTTGTTTGTTTACTGTAGTGCTTTGGTGGATTACAAACCTTGTGTAAACCATGGGATGTTTTTCAACGTGCAAATACTACAGTTTGTACTAGTGGTTATTTAGGGACCATTACTATGGGCAGATCCGATCTTAAGGCCCATCTCTTGTTAAAATATAAAATGGGCAGAAACTCTCCAAAATCGTAAGTCCGGACCCCTTCTTTATATCTTACACAAAAAAGAAAGTTTCCCACATGTAAATCTGTGCTTGTGGAAAATCACCATGCTACACACATACATTGTAAAACATGGAAGGTTAACACCCACTGGTTGTAGGACATCTGTTGTAGGATATCTGTTGTATCACTTGTCAGAACATAAAATGCGGCGCCTGGCGCCCTTTTGTTAAACACCAAACATCTTGCCGCTGACACAACACTTATTTATTGCCTGGGAATTTAACATTCCGGAACCCTAAGACCCCCATTGTTAAACATCAAACATATCACACCTGTTATAACACTTGTCCGGGGTGCTTATCAGTCGTTGTAAAACATCAAACACGGACACATCAATGCAATCATCAATTACAAAGTCACCGGACATGCATACGTGCATAATGGTAACCAATCCGGCCGGGAGAGAGGCCGGGGTACAGATGGTAAGACTTGTGATCGTCAGATACAGAATGATTTTCTGGTAATAGTGAGATGTTTGGTTCTCTTCATCAAGGTGCCTCAAAGGGGTGGAGTAATTATCCCCACAGCAGCCACATTGAAAGTGGACAGGGAGCCATCCTTCCTCAGACCAGCCACATTGAAAGTGGACAGGGAGCCATCCTTCCTCAGACCAGCCACATTGAAAGTGGACAGGGAGCCATCCTCCCTCAGACCAGCCACATTGAAAGTGGACAGGGAGCCATCCTTC
Source organism: Esox masquinongy (assembly GCA_016801175.1). NCBI lineage: Eukaryota > Metazoa > Chordata > Actinopteri > Esociformes > Esocidae > Esox > Esox masquinongy. The sequence goes on along the minus strand of JACXGI010006047.1, from coordinate 6,646 downwards.
CTCAGACCAGCCACATTGAAAGTGGACAGGGAGCCATCCTCCCTCAGACCAGCCACATTGAAAGTGGACAGGGAGCCATCCTCCCTCAGACCAGCCACATTGAAAGTGGACAGGGAGCCATCCTCCCTCAGGGCAGCCACATAGAGAGTGGACAGGAAGCCATCCTTCCTCACAGCAGCAACAGGCCAATTGAACATTGATTCAAGTGCTCAGCAAATGGCTAAGCCAAGGTGGGAAATGGGTCCTACTTGACAACATTTTATGAATGGTTATTGGTTTCTTCGTCAAAGAACCACATTTTACTATTATGATTGACAGTAAGCCCATATTTTTTTTTTGTTAACACCGGGGCTCCTATTTCATGTTTACAACCACAGGACTGTCTAAATTTGCTATTAACAAATGTTAAAAAAAAGGCCACCATAATCTGTGTAGATGGCATTCGAGGTACTCATTTAATGGGCACCGACTAGTGTGCATATTGGTCCCTTCACCAATCAGAATGCATTTTATTATGTCTAATTGTCAATTTAATCAGTAGAGATTGGCTTCATAAACCACAGTGTGCCATCTAATGTACCCCAGGCAGTGTTCTTTTGGACATACCACAGTATAATGTTCCAGTCTTAGCTCAGTGTCTCCAGAATGTTCAAAGTGAGGCTACAATGTACTGGTGGAAAATATCTGACCCCTTGTTTTCAATTTATGTCTCAACGTTATATTCTAATTGTCTTGGAGATTTGTATTTTCCTGTCTCCTATAGATGGATGGCAGGCCACCATTGTTTGGCATCATCCTTCCTCAAGGCTTTTCCTGGAGGAGACCTAAATGTGGTAGACACATTCTTGTGTAAAACCTCTCCTATTGAATGTAACCATATGTATATTGGACAGATATTATCTGTAAAACTCAATTCTGTTCAAGTCCCACGTGACTTTAGCTGTTCATTGGGACCATCAACCTGAGGAGACGGGGAACAACTGATGTCCTGGAGAGTGGTGTTAAAACCTGTATCTCCTCTGGGGGGTGTCAGTCTACTGGTGAGGACAGGGGTATTTTGTTTCACTGTGATCCTGTCTCGCTACCAGAGTTTGAGCTCTACCAACCCCCTCCATTGATCTCAAATCTCGCAAATGGCCTGTGTAAGGTACTGTCTGCTCAACCAATTACGATTTCTATGAATGTTTATAAACCGTTACCTAGGCGTAGTCAATATCCTTTGTCTAAAGAGGCTATAAAAGGTACCACACCTGTGTTGAAATCTTTATTACAACAGGAAATTGTAATTAAGTTTACCAGTGTTTGTAACACACATACTCTGTCAAAAAAAGCCAGGAACAGACAAATACCGTTTTGTGTTAGACTTACAGGGAATAAATGAGTGTGTGATTGCTCAATTTCCAATGGTGCCCAACTCAGCTACAATCCTGTCGTCAATCTCGGCTAACACAACGTTCTTTTCTGCATTTTTCTTTCTGTCTATACATCCAGACTCAAAATACCTTGTTGCATTTACATTTGAAGGTCAGCAGTACACTTTCACAAAACTGCCACAGGGATTTTGCGACAGCCCCTCTTTGTATGGACAATGTTTAAAGAAGGACTTGTCTGATGTTGCTTTCTCTCAAAGCAGTACTCTCATTCAGTATGCTGATGACCTGCTGATTGCCTCTACCTCCAGAGAGGCCTGTACTGCTGACTCCATGGTGCTGCTCTAAGCACTGGCTGTGAAGGACCACAAGGTAAACAAATCAAAGTTTCAATGGTGTTTTCCTACTGTGAAATATCTGGGACATATGTTACAGGACTCTAGTCGCCTGATCTGTTAAAGGCACAGTAGCAGCCAGCAAGGACCTGCCCCACCCCGACACCAAAGCATGGATGCGGTCATTCATTGGGGTGGCGGGCTACTGCCAGCCCTTGATACCAGACTTTGCTATCATGGCACGCACTGTCATTGATTCATATACTCAGGATGCACCAAACAACGTTGTGTGGACTTTCATTATAATTGGTTGCTAACATTAGCAAGCTTCTTCACTTGGGTTGATGCATTAAAGCCTGGTACTATCTAAATTAACGTAGTTCGCAGATCAGATGTGATGCTAAATAACACATGGAAACTAAGTACATTCATCTAACTACGGTAACACGAATAAACTTGCTCTTCCCTCTACTGTTCTGGAACTTGCTGCTCTGAATTTTGCACCACTCTGGCCCTTCCCCATGCCACTCCCGGTCGGATTTAGCAGAGTGACAGGCAAACTAAAAAGTATTTATTTAAAAACAAGAAAACAAGCTTGTATATACAAAAAAAAAACAAGAACTTAGACGCAGATTACTAGCTACAGTAAAGTAGACCAAAGATATAATTCTAAATAATTTAAGTGAATATGAAATGTCATGCCAACTAGCATGACTTCCTTACGGTTTTCTCAGATTTAAAAAATGTACTATAATGCCCCAGAACTCTTGAGCCACATAGTTGTATCCAGTAGGTAGCGGAATACTGTACTGGGCTGTTCCCAGAATGGACTGTTTCTGAGAGACGTGGCTTCAGCCAGATGCCTCTCAGGTGCATGCATGTGTCTCGTGGTGGACCAACACCTTACTGAGACACTATGTTGTTTTTTGTTTTAGATGAGTGACAAATTATTATTATTTATAATTATGTAATGATGATTTTATGCACTGCAACCCTATTATAATATCCCTCTCTTTGTAGTTTTCCATGGACTGATCATGTCCTATACTTACATTCTCAATTGTTTGGGAAAGAGTTACTGTTGTTTTTCCTTTCATATAATGAACAAGCATCATGGTCATCGAATGTCTGTCCCATGTATCTTAAAACCCTTAAGATCCCATAGCGGCCGTTTAAAGGCCTTCCTTTAGATTCCCATAGCGGCCGCAGACGGCAGTTCTTTAACAATAATATTTGTGTAAATATCACAAAATATACCTGATAAGAACATGTTACTGTATTCCCATGGATGTTGTGATTAATAAGAAAACAGAAAAAGGGTATGTTGTCATTTGAATGCTAGCAGCAAAGCGGCCGCAACTTTTTGCGTAATAGAAGAGGCTGTTTCTGTGTTGTTTGGTGATAAGAAGTTGGAAACGTCCTTGCCCTTTGAAAGCGACAATTATGTTGTGGTGAGTAACAAATACACTGCAGATATGTGTTTGGTGTTGTCTATATTTGATGCTGTGAAATGTTGGTAATATCTTTTAGATGACAATATAGTAAGCCTGTTGTAATAACTTGATGGGCGAGCGATTCAGCTGTCGAGCTGGAATGTTTGCTTGCATAGTCTCGTAATTGAAAACGTTGCAGTATTTAGCTTAGGGTGACCAGACGTCCCTGTTTTCTGGGGACAGTCCCTGTTTTTGGTGGCCTGCCCCCAGCCGGAGCGGTCCCCGGAAAATGTCCCCGTTTTTAAATGTGTGTTAAAAACAGCAAAGTGAAATAATATTTTACGTGGCAAAAATATATTATGCTAGTTTACGTTAGCTATGTAGACAAGTTAGCTAGCTAGGTTAGCTAGCGACTGTTAGCTACGTGAAGAAACGTTCACATGTAAACATGTAGTGGACGGGATATGAAAATATGATCATATTAAATTAATGTAGAATTAATTATGAGTATATTTATCCATAGATTAGAATTTTAGTGGTTTGGCATTGTAATAAGTAGTGTAAAAAATACATTTAGAAATGTTCATGGAAAACATTAGCGTAGAGAGTGAAGAGGAAGACTGGGTAGGAAGAAGAGTGAAGGAGATTGAGGAAAGGTAAAGATATGTTTGCTAAGCCTGCCATTTTATTATTCCAAACAATGTTTTTGAGATAGAAAACAAAATCTGTTAATCAAACTATTTAATCTAATAGTGTACTATTTGTTAAAGATTAGAGGAAGTAGAAGAGAGTGAGAAGGAAAAAATAAGGGAGTAAAAAGAGTGAAGGGAAGAGAGTGTAGAAGAGTGGGGTGGAAAGGTAAAGAGAAGGAAAGGAAGGAAGACAATTAACGAAAAGAGGAGGAGAAAGATTAGAGGAGAAGATAAAGTTAACAGAGTAAGAAGAGTGACACATGCAATCCTTAAGACAATAGGCCTGAATTCTTCTGAGAAGTGCGCAGAATATGTTGGTTTAAGTATATTATGTAGTTACCAATCTCTTCTTATCTCTTAATTATGTTCTTGTCTGTAGTGTTTCTGTAATATAGCTAGTTCTTTTTTATGTATATCACAGTGTACCTGTGAGACTAAAAACATTAAACTGGAATTGTCCCCCTTTAGTATTTTATAGGTAATAACATTGGAAATGTTAATGATATATTGATCGCCAAACTGGAAATGTCCCCGGTTTTCATTTAAAAAAATCTGGTCACCTTAATTTAGCTTTGTTGTCGGCTAACTAGTTGAATGTTTTATCGCGTTTCTTCCGATTTCATTCATATATGCAAACTGCAATAGCTAACTATAACAAGCACTGAAAAATGCAATTATACTGCAAAAATGTTTTCAAATATTGACATAGAAATTTAATATTTTAAGTTCAAAATATTCAATACTAGGCTGGACAACTTTTCTAACCTTTGATTTTATATAATATCCCACCTAAATTTTATACACATTTTCTAACATTGAAAAATTATATTATAGTGCAATAACCTTTTTTAAAAATGACATAAAAACAGCCAAGAATAGCAAATGTCTTTGACTGACTGACTGACTGACTGACCTGCAAACTATAAGTCCCACATTCAAATCTCCTCCCCGTCAAAACAAAGTATGCATTAGAATCTGTTCCGGATAGACAAAAACTTTGCTGGCTATAACCTTCAGTATCTACATTATAGTAAGCCTAAACTAAAACTGTTGACGGTTATACAGTAATGCGAGTATTTCAGGAGGATTCCACGATTCTCTCGTCTATTCACTTGATGAAAAAGTTTATTATCGTCACCTTTATTGATAGTTATTATATCAATGTCATTCACGAATGAAAGAAAAACATACATTGTTGTGCCATGAAATGAAATTTCACTGCTTTACACTGCTTTGGCAGTGTAAAGTTCCGTCTCGCTAGTAATTGCTCAATTCTTATGACAATTCCAGTAAGTTAGTAGATAATAGTAAAGCCTATTACTGGCTTATAAGCTGTTAAAACGTCCAGTGGCAAAACCCATACATCGCCCCCCTGGGTCCCCATGTCAGAAAAAATGCAGCAAAAGCCCTTTTGGATGCCCCTATGGTAAATAAAACACGATGAAGTGCCCTCTCGGGTGCCTTTCCAATGGAGAGATGGTGATGCCCGGTCCCCCTATTTGTGAGGAAATGTGGTTAAGTGCCCACCAAGGTGCACCTATGTGCAAAAAGATGTGAATAAGTGCCCTCTGGGTGCCATTCCACTGGAGAAAACGTGATCAAGTGCTCTCTGGGTGCCCTTCCAGTGGAGAAAATATGATGCAGTGATCTAATGGGTGCCTTTCCAATGGAAATATTGTGATACAGTGTCCTCATGAGTGCCCCTATGTGTGAGGAAATGTGGTAAAGTGTCCACCAAGGTGCCCCAATGTGCAAAAAAAAATGTGATGAAGTGCACGCTGGGTGCTCTTCCAGTGGAAAAATGTGTTGCAGTGTACTCATGGGTGCTCCTGTGTGTGAGGAAATATGATTAAGTGTCCTAGTGGGTGCCCTTCCAATGGAGATAATTTGATGCAGTGCCATGTCGGCTGCTCTATAAGCCAATACCTTGACTTTGTTGTCCTTAAGCCATTTTTCCACACCTTTGGAAGTATACTTGGGGTCATTGTCCATTTAGAAGACATATTTGCACCCAAGCTTTAACTTCCTGATTGATGTCTTGAGATCTAGCTTCAAAATATCCACATTATTTTCTTTCCTCATGCCATCTATTTTGTGAAGTGCACCAGTCCCTCCTGCAGCAAAGCACCCCAGAACATAATGCTGCCACCCCTGTGCTTCACAGTTGGGATGGTGATCGTAGGTTTGAAAGCCTCCCCCTTTTTCCTCAACATACCAATAATCATTATGGCCAAACATTTCTCCAAAAAGTACGATCTTTGTCCCAGTGTTGAAACCTGCAGTCTGACATTTTATAGCGGTTTTGGAGCAATGGCTTCTTCCTTGCTGAGCGGCCTTTCAGGTTATGTCGATATAGGACTTGTTTTACTGTGGATATAGATACTTTTGTACCTGTTTCCTTTTCACAAGGTCCTTCTGGAATTGGAATTGATTTGCACTTTTAGCACCAAAGTATGTTCATCTCTAGGAGACAGAATGCGTCTCCTTCCTAAACGGAATGACGGCTGTGTGGTCCCATGGTGATTATACTTGGGTACTGTTTGTTTGTACAGATGAACGTGGTACCTTTACAGGTGCTGGTCATATCATTAGAATATCATCAAAAAGTTGATTTATATCAGTAATTCCATTCAAAAAGTGAAACTTGGATATTATATTCATTCATTACACACAGACTGATATATTTCAAATGTTTATTTCATTTAATTGTGATGATTAAAACTGACAACTAATGAAAATCCCAAATTCAGTATCTCCGAAAATTAGAATATTACTTAAGACCAATACAAAAAAAGGATTTTTACAAATGTTGGCCA
>JACXGI010006046.1:0-34508 GCA_016801175.1 Esox masquinongy | reverse complement strand
ACATCTGTGGGGCATCCTCAAACAGAAGGTGGAGGAGCGCAAGGTCTCTAACATCCATCAGCTGCATGATGTCGTCATGGAGGAGTGGAAGAGGACTCCAGTGGCAACAAGTGAAGCTCTGGTGAACTCCATGCCCAAGTTAAAGCAGTGCTGGAAAATAATGGTGGTCACACAAAATATTGACACTTTGGGCCCAATTTGGACATTTTCACTTAGGGGTGTACTCACTTTTGTTGCCAGCGGTTTAGACATTAATGGCTGTGTTATATTGAGGGTACAGCAAATTTACACTGTTATACAATCTGTACACTCACTACTTTACATTGCAGCAAAGTGTCATTTCTTCAGTGTTATCACATGAAAAGATATAATCAAATATTTACAAAAATGTGAGGGGGGTACTCACTTTTGTGAGATACTGTACAATGTTAAAAAGGGTTGGGAATGGCAAGGGACCTCACAATACAATATTATCACGATACTTAGGTGAAAATACGATATGTATTGCGATTTTCATGATTCTCGTGATTCTATGTATTGTCATTCAATATTGCGATTTTTTCACATCATGTTTTCATAACCATTTGCAAACAGTTCAATCATACATCCAAAGACCAAATTCTGCCCAAAAAGTTTGAATAATACAATAAAACCATAAGTCTGTCAATAAAATTTACTCAGAACATTCAAATATTAAGTTTCTAACATAAGTATGCTTAAGTTAGGCCTAGGGTTAACGGTTTGGTTTATATACAGCTCCGGAAAAAAATGAAGAGACCACTGCACCTATTTCTTTCCTTTCCAAAAAAGTCGAAAAGGAAGGTATTGAGTGAGGAACAGAAGGGTTCAAATTAAGAGACCACTGCAAATTGAACGCTTCTGTTCCTCACACAAAACTTTTTTGGAAAGGAAAGAAATAGGTGCAGTGGTCTCATTTTTTTCCGGAGCTGTATATGCCACTGTATTCATCCATTTGAAAAATAAAAATATATTTATATATAAAGTTACATTGATATGGAAGTTGCTGCCTTTGGCTGTTCTGAAACAACGAATAAATGGTGAATATTTTTTTTTTTTTACAACACTATGGGTGCAGGTCTTTACATATGAAGTACATTACAGATCGTGTGATTTGCTTTGCCGTTCGTAATTGTGGGTAGTCTGGTAAGAAGACTATCCAGAGTTCGTTGTTTTGGTTTCTCTGCTGTCGCAACGTTCAACTCCAAATGTCGGGTGAGACGAGCCCTCAAGTTGCTGGTATTACCCAAGTAGGCCTACTTTATTTTTGTGCGACACGATTTACATGCACCGTGAGACGTCTAGCTCTTTCTTCCCTACAATGTCATTGAATACAAAGGGATCCCATACATCTGATTGAAAAGTGCGCACCTCGAATGGCGTTGGCATCGACAATGTTTTGTCATGGAAATCGCTTTCTAAAACCGATATAGCATTCTAGAAAGCTGCATTCAGTCCGCCAAAAAGACCACTGAGCCATTCATAGGATTGGAGTAATTACAGCATTGTTATTTTACCCGAATAAAAGTAATATAGCCGCTTTGAACTGCTTGAAAATCCAAACCAAAAATCGGTTCTTGGAGACGGAGAATCGATTTCTAAATCGTCAAAAATAATATTTGGATACTACACTGTATCGACCCCCCCATCCCTAATGTTAAATGATGCAAATATATATTGACATTTCTCTGAAATGTGTTGTTATAATAATTTAGTAAGCTACAGTAAGTGAAGGTATATGTGATGTTTGCTGAAGAAATCTATTGAGACTCAAATTGACTACAAACCCCATACTGCAATGCTCTTTCTAAACATTCTAAACGTTAACCTTTGTGGCTATGTAGCTAAAAATGTATCTATACAATAATATTGAACTAAATTCAATATGAGCATGGGGTATTTAGTTGTAAAACATGTTAAACAAACCACTATTAAATTAGGAGAAGATGTTACATTTTGTAAAGATTGTGTTTCTAAGTCAAATCTGTATTCATCTGGTATTTGTGGCAATAACCAATGCAAAAGCAGGTGTTGCCAACTTTTCAAAATAATGAACACTTAAAACATGCCCAGAAGGCCTGAATATGAAGGCCAATTTAGCAGTAATATAGTGGACATGATCCATTGAAGCAAGGAGACAGAAAGGGAAACACACAAGCTTCTTTCTTCATTGGGGTATAAAGTATATTAGTCTGATGGCATGCTGTGTACTTTCAGGAAATATGAACACAATATATACTTTGTCATCATAATATAGATGGAGGGATGTGTTTTAGATAAGTATGCCCAATACCATCTTCTGGCTGATTTGGTGATCTAATGTTCAGGTAACTGTTTTAAAAGCATTCAGAAATGTATATATGTAGATATGATGCATTACTACACAATTTATCGATTTCACAGACTAATCAACTAGAAGTTAAATCTTGTTGAAAAAAAAGTATTTTTAGGCTTTTATCAAATGGATAAAGAGTTTCATGATCTGTGTTTCTGAGGCCAAATCATTACTTTTAATCTGTAACAGGCTTACAGCTGTCCTGTCAGTGAGTCACAGTTACAGTAACATGGTTCTGGACAACAGCTTTCATATACCACTCTGAAATGTCACACTAGAACTGTTCATCACACTAACAGACTGATCTCCACATCTTATAGCTAAAGGGAAAGAGAAACTCTACCGACAGTGAGGTAAAATGCAGGGTAATTAGAGAGGAGGTGAGATTATGTATGTTTCCTGTCTGCCCATGGCCATTGTTTCACCCTCCCGGAATCAGATTCTAGTCTTTTTAAAATCACTCAATTTAGCAGCGACCCAGTTTTATTACTAGATGTGCAGCGACCCAGTTTTATTACTACATATGTTAAAGCTGTTTTACGATAATCTTTTATTTGGATATAACCTGTATGTATGTTTAAACTGAGGAAATAATCAGGTTTCTATGAAGGATGCTAAGCTAAGTTGCAAGTAAAAGCCTCCCCTCCCATGGGTCTTTTTGAGATGGTTCTCAGGTGGCATGCATATGGGCAGTGGACCCTGTTAGTTAGCATCCTGAGAGAAAAGGGATACTTTACTCTGTCTACAGTGCTCTATTTCTCCTCTCCATTGACCCTGCATCTCTCACCCCATGCCGCTCTCATTGTCACCAGCTCTTTTAATGAAGGTGTGTGGAAAACTGGAATTTCCAGCTTTTCTTACTTCAAGTCAGGGCATGAATATTTTAGTTTGAAGAGGTGATTACTGACTGGGTAGGTTTCTTAGGACTCGGGCTGGCCCAGCATCCATGTGACAGGAGCTGAAGAAAGGAGAACCTGGACACTCACGTCATCCTCAGAACATACTCATGGATCCATGGTTTATGGCACCCAACCCCACCTCGATGTGTCCCCACTGTCAACACACTCTGCAGTGATCTCTCCCCAAATAAACATACAGCCAGAAATATTGATAGGCACTAACATACAAATGCCATGACACAAGACCAAATAATAAAAAAATCTATATATATATTTTGCAATGTATTGACTCTAGTTAAAATACAAGTATACAATATATTTGTATTTTAATTAGAGTCAATACTTTGCAAAATGATCCTTGTGTGTTCTGTGGTTTGCAAATCTGGACCTCATAGCCAGTTACACTCCAATTTTTCACTGCAACCCTCTAATCAGGGACTTATTTAGACCTGGGAAAGGTGAAAGGTGGAACAGAAAACCAGCAGGTTCAGGACCTCATAGGCTAAAAGTGTAATAACCCTACTTTAGTTGATCGCACTGAATCTCAATTTTTGGACACAAAATGACCAACATTTAAGTGTACAAGTAAATATATTTTAAAATTATTCTGGGTAAAATTATTCTGGTATTCTGGTAAGTCCTCCAAGACTACATATCTGTCAGGACTATTGAAAATACAAAATACAGCCCTCTGAAGTATCTTGTTACAAAATACATTGAATTTGTAGGTTAGGCCAGTTCAGCAACAAAAAATACCCCAAAGTTGTTTAAATACTGCCCAAATCTGGAGTTTGTCCCAACGGATATTGTCTGAATCTGATAAACAATGCGGCGTACATTATGATGTAACATATTTTTATTAAAAATTAACACAATGATTAGTAATAGCCAAAACTAACCCATTTACAATTACAAGAATATACTATTTACCACGTTTTTAACCATAGCTACTATCTTCCTCTTGATCTGGTATAGCCTTTTGAGCCAGGTCATACTGTAACATAAAACTTGGCATGGCACTGAACGCGTTACATCTTTTCTGATTGTGAACTGTGCCAACATTGTGCAGAGTGCACATACTATTCTTCAACTGGAGGAACACATAGCATAGCCTATATTTCACACCGCGGGTTGAATCAATGTATGGGCAAATGAACACAAATGGAATATTGTGTCCTGAATAACAGGACAAATCCAATTTCACCAAGCAACCAGACACAGACCCCTGAGGTATGATTACATAGTGATAACCAGACAAGAATAGAAGCAAAAAATGTACTGTATACACACACACAAACACACTGCAAAGGAAGACAGTACTATGACTTACTGTACCTATATTTCTAGGAAATCCAATCATGAGTAAACTGGGCATCTTTCACTTGTTCACATTGCATTGGAACACAGTTGTATGGGGTGTATTTTCCTTCGGTAGATGTTATTTAGTGTAGTGTCATCAATGATAAGTACCTCCAGTCCAATCATACCACTGGCAAAACCAAATCTCATACTGGGATGCTAAGGTAAAAGAGATTACGTCACTCAGGTCTCCCAGACCAGGGTGTCAGAAAGGTTTGGCAAAAAACTCCCAGACAGTCACACCCACTCACACTCATCTGAACCACAGCAGGCAGTCCCCGAGGGAACCGTTGTACTTTGTTCTGTCAGGACGAAGAGGGTCATTAGAGGAAGATAAGTGCATTTACACCCACCAGTATGTATCTAGGCTAGAGCCAGACCCGTATGCTCATACTACCTGTGTGAGAATGACTCTCAACTAGCCGTTGTGTAATTCACTGTTGACCTTACAGTCAATGGGCCCCTGACTGGTGGCTGCCTTAGAGCTCCTTATCCAACCCATTCTTCTCATCTAGAAATTCCTCAGCAGCTACAGGACTGCTGGAAATATTGATGCATTGAGCCACACAGATACAAAATTCATTACCCCTGCAGTGAATTAATAGTATAGCACCTTACCCTGCTTACTGCCATTTGATTTTCACAGAATATACAGTATAATAAAAGTCAAGGAAACTATGCACAATTTATTTTTCTTTTATTATTACTTCATGTCCAACTGAAGCATTTCTCATGTTGTAACATCTTTTGCAATAGACCAGGTTATATCTGATAACTGTGTCAACATGGAAATGAGTCAAATTTAAAATATTTCGAAAATGCACAAGAATCCTGCGGCAGATTGAGGATTGTCTCAATTTTCAAGGTTACTCGATAACATAATGCCATCAGACTAATTTCACACACAGTGATAACATAAGGTCTAATCACTGGAATGGGTGTTTCCAAACTTTTGACTGGTACAGCATTTTCTCACGAACAGAATTCCTATGCATTGATAATGAAGGCACTGATTCTGTTTAGTCTGTCAGCTCAAAAATCCTCCCTCTGTGCGCGCACGCACGTACGCACCCCCTGTACTTCTTGCCAGGCGAGCATCACTGACTGAAGTGATGAAGCATTGAGAACACATTGAGTCACTTGTTTGCCTGAGGGGCCGGAAGCTCGCTGGTAGTGGCAGAACTGGCAGATCCCTGGGGAGGAATGGCAGTCAGTAGCACCCTGCAGGAACCTGTAGGACTCAGACACCCTCCCCACTGGCAGGCAGCAGGCCTTCTGGCCAAAACAAACTCTATCTGGTCAAGAGGATTCAGAGGGGGGAAAAAAAACGGATGAAAGTTAGTCGAGTGCTGCGTTTGAAAGCGTTCCAAGCTGGTGACTCAATGGGTGAGAGGCTGTGTGTTTGAGATTTGGCTTCTGCACAGAATAAAATCCAGTCTCATTTCAGATTCACAGGTGGACATTTTAAAAATTCCAAATGAATAAATGCATAGAACATGTAAAGCATGGGAACTATTCGTCCTCACAGAAGCGCATATTGTTCTGGGCCACAGCGGAGTGCATTCATGAATGAAAGACTGCCAATAGGTTCAGCATTTGGTACAGTTTAACAGTGCACAAGATGTTGAAATAAACTAATTATGTGTACTGTATGCTGCATGAAACCATACAGAATGTATGCTGTTTAGACACGAGAAGATGTTATCTCACACACAGAAGTGTAACATCATCCGTCATTCCAGATTCATTTTCCTCTCTCGCATTGAGCCAACATGCAATATTGGCGATAAAAATGTACCATTAACACATGTAAACTAAGCATTTCAATAAAATGATTGTTAAGTGATATCTACTAATGAAACATATCAACATTGTTCACCTGGTTGGGTCAGGTGATTCAGTCACGCATCCTTTCCGTAACTGGCTCCATACTCTAACCACAAATACCAAGTTACGTACATTCAGTGAATCAGTCTGCACATTTGTGCTAGAAATCGCAGGCTTAGATTGAAAGTGTTTTTGTCGATTATGATGACATGGAAGAGTGTTGAAAGTGACCAACTAAGCATATCCAAAGTGTTTATGGGATTATACCCAATAAAATACAGCCGTTGACGGGTTATGAATTAAGTAGGCAGTTTAACATTGGAGAATATTATACCACAGAGCCTATACCCTATTTCTCCAATATGACAAAGTACGTTAGAAATTATCAATTAATATAGACTAACTGCAACATGTTATCTTCCACAGTGTTGTAATTATTTGAATTGTTTTAGTAGAATTGATATTTTCTAATGAATGCCTTAAAAACTAACCTTTTATGATAATAAAACAAAGTACAATGTTTTATTTTTAAATTTACAGTATATCATGAATAATGCAGGCATCTGTAATGTGTCTGACCCGAGCATTCATAAGTTACAATCTATATGGTCTTGGCAGGTAAATTGAAGCTTTATCTTTTTCTCTGGAATAATTACTTTGTGATTAGACTTTTATCCATTTAGTGGTATTCTACACATAAAATATTGAGATTCCCGTTACACTGCACATTTTTTACAATAGAATGGAAACCGATCTATATTTAATTACAAATGCAGCCTGAAGTTTTAATACCCAAGAATAATCGGCAACTTGTTTAAATGTGACTGTACGGATGAGAAAAGGGATTTGAGCATTTGTCTTGCTATGCAGCAGAATTGAAAAGGACAGGCCAATTTGATAAGACATTTAAAACCATATTTTGGATAACATCATTAAGTGCGAGTATCTCAGTGAGACATCTGAACCCTCAGGGGGTTACCAAACGCTATGAAAGGAACATCAGCCATGATTACATAATGTACAGACAGTACTACTGAATCATCAGGACCTGCAACCCCTCCCATTTATACATATGACCTATGGAAAAAGACATTCATTATTTGTTACTGCCAAATTAACATACATACAAACCCATTGTCTCATCATCCCATTTTAATACCATCCCTGTCAAACACAGAAATGCCAAACAGCTAGGAATGCAGAGAAAATGGCAAGCACAAGTTATGTTTGCTTGAGGTGAAAACTGAAAGAAAGAGAGAGCTTCTGACTTGTCCCAGAGGACATCTTTGGGGCCAGACGGGGTATCAGGGGGTAAAATGTTGACAGTTCCTTGAGGACCAGCTTAATTTGATCTAAGCACCTCCAGCTATCTTAGAGCCCTAATGTTAGTCAACAGTTGAATGTTATGAAACCCCCCCAACAAGTAACAAAGCTTTCAGAGGTAATGCATGAGAGACACACAGAAAGGAATGACACTGGAAGGGAAGAGGATGTACCTTCAGGCTTCTGAATACCGGCAATATTATGGCGTCACATCAGTCTCAAAACTAACGCGCACGCACTTGCCAATTCGAGAAGAATAAATTGAGTCAAGAGAGCAGAAACACAAGCTGCGCGTGCAGAGGATCAAACTCGCGCGCACGCCGGTGCCACTTCGAGAAGAAAAAATTCAGTCGAGAGAGCAGAATGTGACGTTGAGAGAGCAGAAACACAAGCCGCGTGAGCGGAGGACCAGTCGCGCGAGAGTATAAACATTGTGAAGGCACAGATATCGTGACTTGGAATTCCTCCGCGACTTCTCATAATTCACCTGCGCTTTCTCGATTCCCCCTGCTCTCACTTGAAACGTGTTTGCACTCACGAAACAGTACATGGTACCTCAAATATGATTGGTAGACTTATTGCTTAATCACATGTCTTCTTTTTGTTACAATGCCGTTGATTGGCTAATTTAAAAGCCCGGGATCTATACAACGTGACCGAGCTATCATTGGCCATTGGAGCAATATAGTGATGGGAATTTCGAGTCTTTTTAGTGATCCGGCTCGCTTGTGCTAGTTCATTTAAAAGAGATGATTCATTTTGGCTCTCAAAACGGCTCCTCGTTCAGTATTATTTTTTTTAAATCACCCTTTATTGCAAATATGATTATACACATTTTTCTAATCAACCCAAATTATCTAACGGCCATAATAACATGTGCTGGCCGTAGTAAAGCTGTGGAAAGTAACACTTTTATTTGTTAATTTTATCTTTCACTGAAATTATGCATTTTTATCCTAGCAGGTTCTTTGCATTAAAAAAATAAGTGCAAAATCTTGTTAACAATACAATAACTCTTCATTGTGTTGAAACATTTTTAATAGTGAAAGAACAGTAGAACAGATCACAATAGAACACACAACAAAACATTGCAACACACATTAACTTATAATGTAAAATGGTTAAAGGAAAAAATTACTAAGTAATATTACTATTACCAGTTCGTGGCATTTGTTCTAATCGTTGGCCAAACTATAAACATGTTTCAATGTTCAACAGATGAGGAACTATTGTGTTAAATAGGGTTGTCCTGCTTGGAAGAACATAAGCTGGATTTAGAACATGACAGTAGTTTCTGAATCCCTTGTCCTCAACAATGATGTGGTTGGAAATCTTTGGCAACCATTTTAACCATTTCTTCATCTATCATCTTCTTTGATTCGTTTTTAGGTGCCTGTGGAGCCAGAACGAATTGAAAGTGTTGCTTTGCAAATACTGCATACTGCATTTTCCTAGTTTTTTTTGTTGTTGTAAAAAACGTCCACATTTGAGATTTTTTAGGAGTGTCACTCATGTTGGCATCCTAGCTACTGAGTCTTTTCGCGGGTGTCACGCAGTTTTTTTATATAGGCTATATAAAAAAATCGATAATTGAACGCATTCACAGATAGTGTTTATTACAATATGGTAATACGAATTAACATTTTACAAAAGCGTTTTACAAGTTTTTGAGTTTTTTTTAAATATTATTAAAGATTATAGTACATTTATGAATATCCTATCGAATTCCAATTACAACATCAGTCAAGGGTTACGTCTTAATGGGTTCACGGTTCAGGCTATTCTGCTCTCTCGACTGAATTTTTTCTTCTCCAAGTGGCACCGGCGTGCACGCGAGTTCGTTCCTCTGCACGCGCAGCTTGTGTTTCAGCTCGCTCGACTCTATCTTGTGTGCGCGTGAGTTTTGAGACTGATGTGACGCCATTCAATATACCCCAGAATGGGAGCTCAAACCTGGGCTGATGTGTGCTATAAGACTTGGGTTAAAATACTGCTTTGAATATCTAAATTGCTTTCACATACATTTCAAATGATTAAAAATTATCTTAGAACATACAAATTGTAGAATTAAGGAATGCATCTTTTAAAATACTCTGATTCAGAGATTTAAATACACTTCTATGCATTTAGAAGAGAAAATTTAAATGTTATCAAGTATTTTAAATACTAGATGCTCAAACACAAGTATTTTAACCCAGGTCTGTTATCTATGGGAGCTCAACATTTTCATTTTCACTATATCTCACCGTTCTGTGATCTGGTGAAGAAATAATATGCATGATAAAAACAGTGAAGCGTAAGACAAGATTCAATGAGTTGCGATATGTAAACATGACGCAAGAAAATACACCGAGTGCAGGGTGATGAAATACATCAGCGTGAATGCTAAAGTTTAAATGTGAATTTAAACTCCCTAGCCTGTTTGTGACTCCCCACACACTGTCTGCATTACAAGCAGATGGTAGGTGGTGAGATGCCATTGAAGTCTGTTCGTGGGTAGATCATCTGTAGGTTTTTTTTTATTCAAAGAGACGAGAGCCTCTCCATTGACTGGGAAGATGGACTGCCTTCATACTGCCAAAAGTCACATGTGAACATTGGTGACAGAAGTGTATCTGTTGTTGTATTTCTAACCTCATAATAAACCCAGACTGTGAATGACTGGACTGTGTTTGCCATAGTTATGGGAAGGCAATGGAGAAACACAAGTAAATGAAGACACTTTAAATAAACAAACACAAAATGCTCCTGAATAGAGTGAGCTAATTTACATGTTTTGCAGAGTATGTTAATGACATCGTGCCTATATAAAGATGATAGACCTGGCTTCAAAATTACACGGCTCAATGTTTGGCTTGTTGTTCTGGATGGATTCCATTTTGGGCTTCATTAAAGGATCAGTGTATTATTGGCTGAAGATATGGTATACTTCTGTTGGAAAAAAACCTCTCCATTACCTAATTTTACTTGAACATTGACAACATTTTCTACAGCCTTGAATCCAAGATTAACTATCGCATGCCTACCCAGGCAGTGTCAAAACAACAATTTTGTCCGGTCTGTACATTTAAATATGATAGTCATTCTTAATTAAAGAAACATTACCACCTAGCACACTGAATTAATTGGAAGTTATTTTGTTTTCAGATCCGGCAAAAAAGTTGTACGTTTCCAGACTTTTAAGGGAATCATAAATCTGAAAAAAGTCTAAACTGGCAAAGATATCATTGGTTTTGAAAGCAAAATAAGTGACAACCGACTCTATCCCATTGAAACGGCCAGCAGCACATCTCCCTCCCAAAACGATCTGCTGGACTCCAAAATGTCATTTTGATTGGTGATGTACTGTATTTAGTGGTAGTCTGTGCGAGCAACGTTCACTCTAAGCGGTTCTTGGCCACAAAATGCTGGTGAAAGTCCCGCACAACAGAAATTTGAGGTTGAAGGTCAAGGTTTTTGGATCCGTCATTTTTTTTCAGCATTCAGTGATCCAAAATACAGAATTACTGTGATTGAAAGCCAAAATCCGTAAAGGAAAACCTCATGCAAGATGGAACTGATGGAAGAGACATCATAAACAAAACAGAAATCATTATTTTTGTCAGCAAGCTGTATTAACTATTTGAAGCAGGATTTCCAGAAGGGGAACTAAATGAAGTCAGCATTTTAACTTGAACTTCTGAGTGCATCAAAAGACTGAGTTTTGGGTGGTTGCAGTCATTATGCTGAGACCCACAATGCTACAGAACTCCTAGCAAGAGAGCGTCAAAGAACAATATCCAGATTACAATTTAATTTAAAAAAATAATTGATTTCCAGTATCAGAGTGACATTGGGCAATGAAAAGGAAACTAAATATTTATAGTAAAATGTTCAAAACATAAGTAATATGCTTTAAAATTGTATGTCTATGTGCAGTGCTATGCAGTACTGTGGTTAAACCATAAGTATTGACATACAAATTGCCACAATCAGTTCCATTATTTATGTTCAAATTAACGTGTCTGCTGTTGGGCTTTTTACGTGTGTTCTTCAGATGCAGCACACAGTACCACTAACCAGACATCCCAACTCTCCCGGAAGTTCTGGGAGTCTCCTGAATTTTAATAGAGGCTCCCTGACACCTGCAAATTTTATACAGTATCCCGGAAACCAATTTTTTTTTAGAGCTACTGAGAGAGAGTTAAGGACTGAATCTCAAATTGCATACTACGTACTACAAGTACTTACTTCACGTTTAGTATATAGTAGACTAGTATGCCAGTATTTGGGACCGATTGGGACATACTTCCTCGTCATAAAATTGCATCTTGGACTCCCTGAAAATGGGTTTTTGCAAACTCCCTGAAATTAGTTTTTGCAGGTTGAGATATCTGCACTAACGGAAACTCACCTAGGCAAAAAATAGATATAATAAAATGGCATGATATGTTGGACAAACAAGCTACATAAAGAGTACAATCAAAACAGAAGACGTAAGAATATTATAGCACTGCCTGAATGTCTAATTTTAATAAATGTTAGATACCATGGGGTTTGATGTGGGTGTTGGATGTGTCTGGCATTTATTAACAACAAACAATGGACATAGTGAGTAGAGACAATGTGTTAGCTAAAAAGGCTTTGTAAACAGTTAAGTTCTGAAGTTTCATCAAGTTCTAAAAATGTCACTGTGGAAACCACATAAATTTTACGTTCTTCAGTCAGTGCAGAGATGTTTTCATTCAGACAAATAGTTGCAAAACATCCCTCCCAGATTCCAAGTTTTAGATGAAATATTTTACAACTCAAATGTTTTGTTTCTAAGAATAAATACACCACAACTGTCTAACCGGATCTAGAGTGGTTTGAATCAAATATGGCAGATGTTCTATAATTCACATGTATCCTAGAATGTTTTAAAATAAAATATAGATATTGAATATTTTGTTTGTTTCTGCACCCTGTATAGTGTCTCATAAGACCTGTTCCCATATGAGTTCCCTGATGTGAATGAAGAATACACAGACCCTGGAGACGTATGGGTACTGTGATGTACAGAGGGAGGAAGGAGAAAAGACAGGGATTGAGGGAGTAAGGAAAGGAGTCTGGTGAAAAGGGCCAGAATCCACCAACATCTGCTAACAGCCCATATGAATGCCCGGTCATTGACTTTGATTGTAACAAATCACATACTAATCTTAGCCTACAGTATCATTTCTATTTTATTCACAGTTGAACAATGTCTTTTGTCCTGATATGGCAGGCAAATAGGGGGACTATGTATAAAAATTCTCTGAATCATTAAACAAATATGCAAACAAATATGCAAACATACAATAAGAAATAGAAAAACTTTTTTAACCTCATAGAAATATTTGAATTTCAAATTCAAAAGAATATAAACAAAATTCCCTGTCCCAATACTTACAAAATATGCTTAGTACAGTTAAGCTGTTCACTGAGGTGACTATTGAGAGATGCTCACCAGGTCAATGTACCCATCTAGTGATTTCCAAACATGTTAGCATGCGTTGTCTTAGTGTAGACCACACAATTAGGAAAGGCCTTAATAACTGGCATGGCAACGACTGACACGTGAGCCACGTGGTGCTCAGAGGGAGGTGTGCGGTGGAGCTACCCGGTGGTCAGCTGGGTGAAGAGGATGATAGTGATAGTGTTCAGGTAGAGGTAGGGTGAGCAAGGCTGAGTGGAAGGGCTCTTCAGAACTCATCTTTCAGCATAATGACCCTTCACAGTGTTTACTCAGCTTAGACCAAGCGATCACACGAACCAGCAGGATTCGTAGGAGCCAGCCCACAATGCGGGGGTGTGGTGTATGGCCGATATACTATGGCTAAGAGTCGATATTATGCGCGTTGCAAAGTGGATGCAGCCTGTAGATGTGGTTTATTGGGCATAGCGTTTACAACAAATCTCCATGGTGCCTTAAAGCTAAATACTTACTAACTTCATTAGAACCTCAAAAAAGAAAAAAAATTATATCCGTAATGTACGAATCTCAATCATGGCCCTGGAGGAACCAAAGGAATGCAGTTCTATTTTTGCCTTGGCACTACATGGCTGATTAAAATGATCAACTGAAAAACATAATAAAACATGATCATGAGTCATGTATTTCAATCAGGTGTGTAATTATGAGGTAAAAAAAAGAAAATGTCCACCCCTTTTGAAACATGACTAAGAACACTTCAATCGCTAGTCCTATGGCACTAATCAGCCGATCTTCACATACCTTCATATTTGGCATCTATGGACAAATAGCCCAGGGGGCTAGATGGGTGTCCAGAAAGCCCAGTGTGAAAAGTTCATCAGTTACCAGTCTCAGAAATCAGCAATTAACTACCAGCTCAGATTACAGCCCAACTAGAAGCTTCTCAGAGGTCAAGTAACAGACATCTCAACATCAACTGTTCAGAGGATACTGCTTGAATCAGGCTATTTGACCAAGAAGGAGAGTGGTGGTGCTACATCGATAACCTGTCCTCAACAATCACCAGACCTCAATCCAATTGAGATGGTTTGGGATGAATTGGACTGCAGAGTGAAGGATATGCAGCCAACAGGTAGTTAGCATATATGGGAACTCCTTCAAGACTGTGGGAAAAGCATTCCAGGTGACTACCTCATGAAGCCGGTAATTAGAATACTTTGGGTGTGCATCGCTGACAGCTATGCAGTAGGCAAAGGGTGGCTACATTGAAGAATCTAAAATATAAATATATTTGTTTTGTTTAAAAATTTTTTGGTTACTACATGATTCCATATATGTTATTTGTTTTGATTTCTTCACTATGATTCTAAAATGAGGGCAAAGATAAAGAAATACCCTTGAATGATTAGGTGTGTCCAAATGTTTGGCTGGTGCAGTACATTTGGTGTCTCAGTGACTTCTTGACTGGCTACTGACTTGGTATCATTATTTTCACAGGTTGGGGGAGATAAAGCAACTGAACTTAGCCTACAGTGTTTTTGTAATGCTCATTAGTAGCAATAATTACCCATTATGGAGGGCAAATTCCCCTAAGGTGAGACTCTAAAATTGTATGCACATAACCTGTTGTTATGCTGCTTAAAGTACTAGGGATGTGTACTTTCTATGTTTCTAACAGCTCAGGAAATGGCTACCTAAAGCCAGTATATCGAAAATAGCGTTCCTTTCGTTCATAATGTGGTGTTGCAACTTTCAATTGATAAGCAATAGTTCAGTCTGTGTGGGTGTGTGACTAAAATTCTCCTAAAGTCGTTTTTGTCTTCTCTTCTAACTTGTTTATATGTATGTTGAGTCCAAGTCCAGCAAATACTGAAATACTGATTTCACTTTCAAAGTGATTATGCCACATTCATATGCATGTATAATACAGGAAACTATGTTCTGCTTACATATTTGGGGGCATGGTTTTGCACATAACTACACATAACTACAAAAAGGGTAATGATATTATAATTTTATAAATATGATTTTAAAAAGTTGGGACACTGTGAAAAATGTAAAGCAATGATGTTATTTAAACCCTATATTTGCAAAGAGTTTGGGGATCTCATCATCTACGGAACATAATATCATTAAAAGATTCAGATAATCCAGAGAAATCTCTGTATACAAGGGACAAGGCTGAAAACCAATATTGGATAGCCGTGATCTTCGGGCCCTCAGATGGCACTGCATTAAAATCAGACACCATTCTGTAGTGGAAGTCACTGCATGGACTCAGGAGCACTGCCGAAAGCCATTGTCTGTGAACACAGTACGTTTCTGCATCCAAAATGCAGGTTAAAACTCTATAATGCAAAGAAAAAAACATATAAAGAAGATACAGAAAGGCTGCCACCTTCTCTGGGCCTCAGCCAGAAAACTGTCCTGTGGTCTGACTAATCAAAATGTGAAATTATTTTTTGAGAATCGTGGACGCCGCGTCCTCCGGGCTAATGAGGAGAGGGACAATACAGTTTGTTATCAGCGCACAGTTCAAAAGCCAGAATCCGTGATGGTATGGGGGTGCATTAGTGCACATGGTATGGGTGACTTGCACATCTTTGAAGGCACCATTAATGCTAAACAATATATACTGGTTATGTGCAAAATATATTTTTATATAAATAAATGAGGATTTGCAGGGAATAACTGTTTTTTGTGCCTGTGCATAGCTTCATCATGTTTACATTCAAGCAACGCTACACTTAAATATAAGGGGGCAGTGAGTCAGTCATATACACTGCTAAAAAAAATTAAGGGAACACTTAAATCACACATCGAAATATATTAAAGATCAACATCTTTACTCTACATTGTGTAATTCGTTGAAAACAAAATGAAGTAACAACGGTCAATGGAAACCAAAATCACCAACCGATTCAGGGCTGGATTCAAACTCATACCGAAAATCTAAGTAAATAATTGCGGGAATTTCATCATGGTAACTCATAATGTGACTCAGTAGTGTGTATGGCCCCCATGTGCCTGTATGCACTCCCAACAATGTCTGGGCATGCTCCTGATGAGACGGCGGATGGTGTCCTGATCTCCTCCCAGACCTGGATCAGGGCATCAGTGAGCCCCTGACAGTCTGTGGCGCTACTTGGCGGTGTCGGATGCACCGATTCATAACATCCCAGAGGTTCTCAATTGGATTCAGGTCTAGGGAATAGGAGGGCAGGTCAATGGCATCAATGCCTTTGTCATCCAGGAACTGCCTACACACTCGGGCCACATGAGGCCGGCATTGTCCTGCACCAGAGAGAACCCAGGGCCCACTGCACCAGCGAAAAAGTCTGACGACGGGTCTGAGGATTTCATCCCAGTACCTAACAGGAGTCAGTACCGTTGACTAGCATGTGGAGGTCTGTGCAACCCTCCAAGGATATGTCTCCCCAGACCATCACTGACCCACCTCCAAACCAGTCATGCTGGATGATGTTGAGGGCAGCATAACGTTCACCATGGTGTCTCCAGACTCTTTCACGTCTGTCACATGTGCTCAGTGTTGAACCTGCTCTCATCTGTGAAGAGAATGGGGCGCCAATGGCGGACCTGCCAATTCTGGTGTTCTCTGGCGAATGCCAATGAATGGACGTCGGGCCCTCATGCCACCCTTATGGAGTCTGTTTCTGTAGGGCTCTGGAAGTGCTCCCCCTGTTCCTCCTCGCACAAAGGAGCAGATACCGGTCCTGCTGCTGGGTTGATGCCCTTCTACGGCCCTGTCCAGCTCTCCTCATGTAACAGCCCGTCCCCTGGTATCTCCTCCATGCTCTTGAGACTGTACTGGGAGACACAGCAAGTCTTCTTGCGACTGCACGTATGGATGTGCCATCCTGGAGGAGCTGGACTGGCTGTGCCACCTGAATGGGCTGCAGGTACCGCCTCACGCTACCAGTAGTGACAAGGACACTAGCAAAACTAGAGAAGAATCAGTCAGGAAGGATAAGGAGATGGCAATTGTCTGTAGCCACCACCTGAAAAACCATTCCCTTTTTGGGGGTTGTCTTGCTGTTGCATCTTTAGTGCACCTGTTGTCACATTCATTTGCACCAAAACAGGTGACATTGATTCACAATCGCTTATGCTTCCTAAATGGACAGATTGATATCCCTGAAGTTTAATTCACTTGGTGTTATACTGTGATAATTACGTGTTCTCTTAATTTTTTTGAGCAGTGTATTTGTATTCTGAATATTTTTTACTCTTCACTCTGTTGTTTAAGTGATTATTGTGGAGTCCCTAAAATGTGGTTGATCCATTCTCAGTGTTTTCACATTACAGCAAACTCTGTTTAAAAATGATCAATGGCTTCATGGTGACAACCTTGAGCAGTTTCTTTCCTGTCCTGCCAGTGGGCAATGTAACATACATTACAAATCATATGCATCCTATCCTGAATGCTGATTGGCTGATGGCTGTGGTATGGGACTTCATTTTTACTGATCTATGTGTTGAAAACCTGTTAATAATAGCAATAAGGTCGACTCTGGGGTTTGTGGTACAGTATATTGCCATATATATACCATGACTAAGTGCTGGGTCCAGGCAATGCATAGTGTCTAAGAACAACTCTTAGCCATAGTATATTATCCATATACCACACCCCCTCATCCCTTATAGCTTACTTATAACATATCAAGTAAGGTAATACATTTTTTTTAAACATAAACCGTTATTTCCTTGTTGAGCAAAAACTGCACCAGACATGTACAATTGAAATTTATAATCAGTCAATTTTGAATGACTGACTGATCTACAATAAACGTCATTATTTATGATGCCAGATGTTGTTGATCAGTGAGTCGGCAGTCATCTGCACTGCTTGGTTCTCTTAAACACAGCCACTCATGTTTGAGTTCAAGGGTAGTTGGCAAGTGTTGTGTTCCCCTGCGTCAGCACTGCATGTGGTGCCTGGAGCTATATTTCACGTATCAGGTAAATGTTACAAATGATGTGTCATTGACTGATCGGTAGAATCCAATCAATAATATGCCTGAGCTGGTGCAATATTCTGACTGACACTAAAAGCTGAATTTACACAGATAGCCCTGTTCTAATCCTTTAATCACTCATTTGTCTTTTGACCATTCACATCACCTCTAAGTTATGATGTGCAAACGTCTGATGTGATTGGTCAACAGACTAATTAAAAATAAATTATGTCAGAACTGGGCTGCCTGTGTAAACAGATCATGAGAAATGAGGACTGGATTGCATCAATGATAGAAACTGGACATTTTGTTCTAACATGGAGTTTTATCTAAATGCAGATAATTTAAATGTGGTAACACTTGTGGCATACAGTTCATCAGCAAAATATTCAAAAGTGATATTAATTAAATTAAACCAGCACATAAATACAAATGTTTTTAACAAGATTTGTATTGTTTGGAAGACTGTTATTGAAGATAATTGTTGATTGATTTAATACACTTTAACAATCAGTAATGTAACCAAAATAGTGTGTGGCAGCAACCCGATTCAACCAGACATCATCTAATGGGCACTGAATAAGCTTTGTCTCCCAGACAACTTAAGACATTCTCATCTAGAAGAAGATGGAGAGAGAAAAAAGCAAGAGAAGGGAAATGATAACAACAAAAACTGAGGCCTGGGTAATGTTGTATCTGTCTGGTCATGGGTGAATGGCCCAGTCACAAGCATGGTAGTCTTCGGGTCTGTTATTCAAGTCAGTGAATAGTATTAGCCATATAACAACAAATTAAGTATTAAACCAAGTTATATTGTTCCTACAGCGTAGTCCTTGGTCTGGCGAATGGCTAGGTCACACGAAGGATACCATTTTTATCCAGGGCTGTAATTATCCATTAATTATCCAGGAACTGTTGTTTGGTTAATGTTAAGGCTATGACAAGGTTGTGAACGGTTTTCAGTTGTCATGGCTGAAACAGGTTAACTATCCTAACTCTTAGAGCTTATACAAGAAGATAACACCAACTTTTACAGCCTAAAGCTCTAAGTTAGTTATATTAACACAATGACTTGCAACAATCACAGATTTAACGAGGGGAAGGCATGTTCACTTTAACTTTCAAAAACCCTGTTCGTGTTATAATTTAAAACAGTAGGCTACTCACCGTAACTGCTGACAGATAAACCAATTCAAACAATCTGGACTGGGCATTCTTCGACTGCTGGACCATATAGAAAATATAATTGACCTGATGTTAAAAGATCTTGATGTGACTGGTCAAAGCAATTAGTGGAAACAAAATCTGAATTTCCTGCATTTGTGAACGCAGTCTACGCGCTTGTGCTACGATATGACTACTTTTTTATATTCAAGCTATTAGTACTTGTATTACATACATCCAAAGTGCGTGGGCTTAATAAGTGTTATCCATTAGAAGCAAGTCTTCTAGTTCGCTCCCTTTATGCCCCCACTCGCGCGTCCCTTCCTCTAGATCGTGCGTATATATGGTAATTCCGCCCCTCGTTCACTCATCGAGCTGCAACTCGACGCGTGATACACAACAGATGGTAAAAATTAAGCAGCTCTGGAATTTAACTAGTAAAAGTAATTTGTTCACAAGCTAAGTGAATTATATTTGCACTTAATCTCGGAAGAGGACAATAGAGGGAAGAAAATCTGTGGATTCTACTAATTGACAAATTTGCTGATAAGGTAAGTTCTCGCAATTTGAATTGGACCAAAATGGAAATTGAGCTCAATTTATTTTAACTTTTAACCTCGGAATTGAAAAAAAAAAACAATTTACTCTTCCATCCAGCTTGTGTTTGTTTGAGAAACCCTCAAATCACTTTTTTCTCACTTTTCTCTTTTCGAACACATGTTGATTAACTAACATTTTAACTAAATGTAACTACGTTAATGACGCCATTTACCTATTGTTTAGCACTTACATGTGTTGCAAATTAAGGGAAATACAACACTGTAGGCTATACATGTACGCATTATGGTGTAGCTACTGTCCGGAACTGTTCGTAGTCAATCGATGTTTAGCCTACCTGCTCGCCTGTAGCCGACTGTAAAAAAGGCGTACAAGACTCGTCCTGAGACGCACATGGAAACATTTATTTAATTGGGTTGCTTGTTTTTTTTATGATAATTTGTATTTTCAATCTTGTCTTTTTAGAGTGACTTTGAATTGATAAAGCTGTGATGTTGGATAGTGATTGTAAACATGTTGTTAAACGAAACTATGCGAGACAGTGTATTTAAAATGCATCTCCATGTTACGGAGGACATTGGCAATGTAATATAAAACGGAATGTGTAGACCTTTTTTTAGCAGAATGTCATGTTCCACTTAAATAGCCTAGACACAACATTACCAATAAAGCTCCTTGCGGTGCTGATGCTGCGGGCTGCGAAGAAGGTTGGCACTAGCTTCTATAGCCCCAAAGTCATAAATCAAGCTTATTTAGGTGTGTTATTGTATTTTGTTGTTCTGCAATTTGTATTATGTCTATGTGAATTTAAACCTGAGCTTAACCATAACGTTAACCACACTACTATTAACTTCATGCATAACCATAACCTGGAAATATGACCAAAAACCTCATGGTTGTTTCCAATTTGGACTTTGTGGTTGTGGAATGTGATATTTGTGGCTGTAGAATCTAGTGGACTTGCAAGCCATATTTCACGCTCTTCAAAAGACCGCCTGCGTATCATTAAACATCCGACAAGTTTAATAAAAACAGTGAAACGTTTGTTAAATGAAACGTATTGCTAGTAATCTTTCGCTCTGTTAATAACATGCAGGGCAAAAATAAATAATACAGACAGTGGCAAGCATATTTTTAGGTCAGGATATAGTGACATAGATGTCAGCAATGGAATATGGACGCAATTTACACTGCCTATAAACTGGGTAGTTTAAATGCTGAATGCTGATAGGTTGATAGCCGTGGTATATGCGACCGTTAACCACGTGTCTGATATCACATCAGATTTGTCCTGCTCGATTTGCATTGGTGACTGTTTTATAAGAGCAGTAAGGCATCTTGATGGTTTGTGATGTTTTCAGACACTCTGTTGTGTTCAAATACTCCCCAAAGATTTTTGCCTTAGAACAGCTGTTAGCTGTGGTATATTGGTCATATACAACACCCCCTCGTGCATGATTGCTTTCTCATAAAACATGTTCTGAGATAATGCAATCTGATTTCCTTATATCAGGTTTGATGCCTTTGACAATTCCCTTTTAAACCCACTGTCAGAAGTAAGCTAACCACACAGTTAAGAAAAACGGGATGTAAATGTATCGATATGCCAACTCTGAGCAGCCTGACAAAAGTAGAGGATAAATGCTAACGTGAATATGAGCTGGTTCATAACCAGAAACTTCAATTTCTGTTTTAGTGAAATTTGAAGACTAAAAAACATTCCCGCACAACATTTGAGCAGATGCAGGAGCTAATAGCTGTAATGAAGTTTTCAATATAACAACTCCACCAATGATCAAAATGAATGTCAGATGTATTTTACTGGAATGCAGCACTTTAAAGTTGGCCACAATACAGTTGACAGTGGCTGTTAACTGTCATAAGCCATGGACAACTAGGTGATTCGTTTTTAAATATTCAACCCACAGCTATTTCATGCATTGACCATCACTATTTCTTTGGTTTCCTGTCCCCTAAGTTCAGTTTCAAATGTTTAACTTGACAGTCAATTTGTTTCAACAATATTCCGGCCCAGTCTACTTGCATAACATGGTCTCAGGGGAATTTGTAACATGTTACATGCAAATCAGTGACACCTGATTTCTTGTGATATGTTACGTCACTTTAGGTTACATTTACAGTTTGCTACCAAACCATATTGATAATTTGCTATAACTTATCATATGTTAGAATGCTACTCAAACTTGTTATTTGTTATGGATTTACACAAAAATATGATATGTTATGAATTATATTTAAAGTAAAGTTTAAGCATCACAGCACTGGAGTTAAGGTTAGGGTAAAGGTTAAGGTTATGGGTAGAAAAAAAATCACCTTTGATCAGATTCAAACTTGCACCATTGTAGAGAATATGGGGGATGTTTCTGCACATCCACTATCCCTGAATGTTGGGGAAGTTTCTGCACATCCACCATCCCCGACAACAATGCCATAACAAAAAAGTATTCTATTTAACTCACCACTGCCCCTAACGCAGGGGTTCCCAAACTTTTTTGGCCGACGACCCCATTTCAATATCTAAAAATTCTCGCGACCCCAACCTTGTGAAGAAAAATTATATATATATATATTTTTTTTGGCGTCTATGAGAGTCAATTGTAAAACATTCTCCCCTGACCCCATTTTCATATCAGGTGAACTCACATGGGGTCGTGACCCCTAGTTTGGGAACCTCTGCCCTAACGACTTGCCTTTACTGTAACGTTACTTAATGTAACATAATTTCTTACGAATTCAGTCGTCAAAGATTTACATACAATCATTTACATATGCCCCCTGAGACCAGTCTGAGATGTATGCTAGCTAAGCTAGCTATGTTACCCTTGGTAGGAGTTAACATTGCTTCGTTAAGTATTCCCAAAGTGTGCAGCCACACAGGCATGTTTTCTTCCATTCCAGTAATGAATATTTTCTCCAAGTTATGTGCATATTTCTTTCTTCAGTACTCTAATGCTGCAGCTTGTTTGATACAGGTGTACTGTTTATCTTGTCCAATCTCTCTTATTCTGGCCTTAAACACTTTTTCCATGCTTTTATCTGAATTTGTAACATTCTCCATAATATAAGAAAATACACATCTCTGTCATCCCAACGACTCTGACATTGTTAATGCGGTGCCAGTTGAGTTAACACTGTTAGTTATCCTACTTTTTAAATGCTTGACCATTTCTGTGCACAGGTGGCAGTTAATATAGTCATATATTGTATAAGTAGTACATCTCCTTCACATCTCCTTCTGGTGTGTTATTGTGACCTGGCAGTTACTGTCATTCTTTGGGCTTTCAGATAGCTCCCTGAATCACCCTTACTAATATTAATAATATGTGCAAATGTTTGTTGGAGGTACACTTTGGAACAGGGGTGACTGGGGTGGGAGTGGTCGGTGATGATCTTTCCTGGAGTGATATAGGATCTCAATGGAGGGCAATTGATCCCTATATATCGACTGTACAATGAGTTGCACTTTACCCCTGCAGTAGGCAGATACAAACCCAAACCAGTTGGTAAATGCTGAGGTGAGGATGGATTCTATGACTGATACATAATGCCAGATCTGGATTTTCTGGAAGTTTTTTTTTTCACCTAACACATTTGCTGGTGTGCCTACTGGTAATCGCCCTGATGTTGTCCTCCCACCTGAAGTTGTGGGAGATGATGGTCTTTAGAAATGTGAATGTTTCAGCCAAACTAACAGCAGAGCCCTTAGTGTCAAGGGGGAGAGGTGGCTGTCAGCTGGGGACTGTTTCCTGGTATTTATGGTAGAATCAATTTTTGAGCCACTGGGGCCATGTAAATTAATTTTACTCCACTGCTTTGGGCAGTACAAATCTGTCAATCTCCCTTTTTAATGCCACAAAATGTGAAAATATTGCACAGGGGGGTGAATACCTATTATACCCAATGTCTAGTGTTTTTTTTTATTTTGTTTTATATTACTTATAGCTTCTGAACAGTGTTTAGCCTCTCAGGTTATATCTTGGAGCAGTAGCGTGTTTAGGGGGGATGTTGGTGTAGGGAGGCAGCAGAGACAAACTATTGCTGTTTAAAAGCTTATTTCCTGCAATTCTACTCATTTTGCCATTGGGCAAATATAACAACATGTTACCCTTAAAGCTGGTTTCCTGTAATTCTGCACATTTTATCATGGGGCTGAGAGAAAATTGCAGTTTGAACTCCTATAATTTTACACATTTTGCCATGGCTTTGCTGCATTCCTACGCTCGTTCCTACGCGGACTGACTCAAAACAGTATACCAAAATCAATGCCATTTGGGTAGTTTTATATTCTTCCTGTCTAATTCATATTTGAGTGCTCAAATAAAATATTTCAAGATATTTCAAAAAAATAGTTACCATCCCCCAAAAATATGGTAGGAATAAAACCTTATTTTTCAGAGTGGTGAGAATTTATGAACTGTATGGGTAGCACTGGTGAATTATTGTATACAGTACTCTGTAGTCATTTCCATATGGTGAGTCTCTGAGGAATAGACTGCTGGGGCTTTTAAGAGAGAGCTTGGTGTGTGTGCATAGCCTAGATAGGGTTTGTAAATAGCAGCATGGGATGCGTGCCTCAGGAGTAACTACAAGGGGACTAGCTCCAGACCCCAGGTGGCCCTGAAAAGCAGAAGCAGCTGCTGGGTACATGAACAGACTACCATATAACTTCACAGATTTTTTGCAGTTAGATACCCAGGGAACATGGCTCTCAGTTATTAAAGGGCTATTTTGGATTTTAGCATGTTATAATTTATTTTCCAGTTACTTGAAGTGGGGAAGCATCATCCAGGAAGAATTGGTTTGGGACAGAAGTTACAATTTCAGATTTTTTTGTCTTTCTAGTTGTGTGCATGTGCCATATACTGCAGTCGTTGGGTGCAAAATGAATGCTACAAAACCTCATTAAAATAAACTGCACAGCCACCACATGTCCTCAAGGTCTATAAAGGCATGTCAAGGCAAAACACTACACTATTACGATCATAAATGTAGATCACTTGAACAATGTTTAATTCCTCCTTTGCCCTTGTATCAGAACTCATTTCTAAATCTGTGCACTGCTAGTCGCACATAGCCACATACACCCCCAATTCCACAGTGCCTGGTTCTCATCGGTAATACAGTGTTGACGCCACTGACAGTACTAGACCATGGTCCATGTTTTAGTGATGTCAAGCAAGACATTTTGTCAGTCAGAAGAACAAGACTGATCGTACCACGGCTGAAGAAGGAAGTATGTATTAAGACAAAAACGTTTTTCTGAGGCCTTTTGAAAATGTCTGTATTGTATTTTTCCTGCAAACATCGCAACTTGTGTATTTAAGGAATGGACTAGCTACTTCACCCTAGTGGTTAGAGCTTCTCATCAGTAAACCAAAGGTTGCTAGTTCCAATCCCTAGCTGGCAATGTGAAAATGTATTGTTTCTGTTAATCATAGCACCCTTCCTTTTAATACCTCAGACAGTTTTAATACATATCACTGCATCCATGACCAAAACGGTTTCTGGACCTCTTTGAAGACACGTAGATCAATTCATTACTCAACAAACTTCCAACATACTCAACATTTCTGTTGAAACCTTTTTGGTTATAATACATGATCACAGGTTGGTTAATAAGGATTACTCCATTGGTAACCACTGACTGAATCTGCCTTTTCATGTTAGGCAACTCATATGTCAAATAGTATCCAGTTGGTGCTTTGTTAGGATACCTTGCACCTGGGTTATTTTAGAAAAAATTGGACTGGATTTTTATAGTGGCAAATTTGTTTATTTGAATTGCTTATAATGGTTAATGTGTATATTTTGTATATCATTTTATATGCTTTGATTGTTTTGTTCAGTGCCTTGTTGGGGTTATTCTTCCCTGGGCACACTTGTGAATGACACCTAGGTGTCATTGTGTCTCCCTAGTTAAAAGTTAAGTTAAAGTAAAAATAAATAAAGCAAAGGGGAATGAAATCTGCACACAAGGTCCAAACCACTTTGGGATTTTCAAGTTTTGAAATCTGCACACAAGGTCCAAACCACTTGGGTTTAGACATGAGGCCTGTCCAATATCTGGCTATTTTTTTGTGCTTTATTAGGTACAACAAACCCAGTTAACTGACTGTAGCTAGCTAGCTAACATTAGCTTGCAAGCTAGCTAGTTGCCCCAAAATACAGTTACTAGGCTAGCTAGCTGACATTTGCTACTGAAGATGGACATTGATATTCATCTATGTACATACTGCTACTCATCTTGGGATTAGATACTCCAGTCGCAAAATTATGAAGTTCTAATGCATTGAAATGTTTGATAAAACTTGTAGGGAATGTCTAATGCTAGCTAGTCAACCCCATGCTCAATTACATGCCTTTACAGTTGTGACATTCCGTACTGTACACATGCAGCCCTTCAAATCAAAGGAACTAATGCAATATTACAAAAATGAGAATGCGTTGGTTTGTTACTTTCACATTCTTGTTGTAATAACAGTTTCACCTGCCTAAGACAACCTAGGTTTTGCATTTTTATTTTTAGAAAACGACAAAAAGAACACACTTTTCAAAACTCACTTCAATAGTCTTGTGGTGTTGCATCTCTAAAAGCTCTAACTTAATGTTGTCATTTGACTTATCCTTCAAATTTAGTTGGGTAATATGGCGGAGTGTAAATCAGATGGTGCATTCACCAACAGGCTGGTGTAACAGTGAAGAGTGTTCTCATAGTTCATGTTCTACACTTGACTATAAGTGGTTAGCTTTGAAAATCTTGTCTGTTTAAAAGAGTTGATAATTATTAAATATAATATTCCGTTAGTCCCCATTTGCAGGCATGTGTGCTATTTAGCAATTAGCATTATGACATGAAACCATTATGACATATGAGGGCTCCAAAGTCCATACCTCTAATGTTTTCTAATAATCATTTTACATAAACATTTAGCATGATAAATTCAGAATAAAAGGTTAAGATCAAAATATCGCTCCCAGAGTTCAGAACTTTTACATTCTTAATATGAGACTTGTTTGTTTATTATGTTTTTCTGCCTTCCCTGGATTTGCACCATGTAATTGTCTATTTTAGCAGCACACATTCACTTTCTCAAACAGTAACTCCATCCTCTTGTGCCAATTCAGAGGCCCTGACACCGTTTTTTTTATCAGAAGGTGTTAATCATCCATCTGACAATATTTTCCTCTAAAACATTGGCCGCTGTTATGTATGCAGTATGCACTCAGTACAGTAGTTATCATCAGGTTATGCCTGATATATTATGACATGAGCAATTAATCTTGCTTTTCAAGTCAGCAGCCGAATTAGCAGCCAGGTTTACACAGTGAGGGACCCTTGGCACCTCCACCACTGATTTCCCTGCACCAATCCCTGCTGCTGCCTATACACACTGACACCTCCCCCAGACATAACCACTTTGCCTGTCGTTCTGCCCCTGTAGCCCCACAAAACACAGAACCTCTTTCAGTCTTCAATTATCATCCAGAAGGTGAGCTCTTGGCCCCTGGCTTTGAAATCATACAGTCAACCTGGCTGATTTCTGTATTCCCCAGTGTCACTGCGTGTCACTGCTGAATGTGGACGCATATAAACCGGTTTTTAGCTACATGCCACTATCTGTGTTGTCCACTGCCCGCTGTGGGTGTAGCGATTTAAGAAACAGACCTAGTGGGCTCATTCCAGCTCCTTGTTCACTACGGCACAAATGTGTCGCCCGACTCATTTTTCCAAGTAGCCCACTGTGGCGCTAACCTGATGGGCCTCGACCTCGTCATTGGACACCACCCTGGGCTTCACCCGGGCACCGGTGGATCAGAGATCCTGCTTGTCACTTCATCATGTCAACACAGATGGCCAGTACTGGTCGATGGTGTGAGCTGCCTAACTGCCTTTCACGCACCAGCCTCTGATCAGCTGCCAGCTGGGCTCAACCTCCTTCTGCCTCACTCCCTCGCTGGTGACTCCTGGTGGCATGCTAGCCGTCTGCAGACGGTGCCAACGCCCCCTGGTGCAAAATCCCCCATAGAATCTATGGCTGAATGCACCTGTGGCATAACCCGGCACAACCACGGTGGGAACTGGTCCTTAACCACCACCACACAAGTCTCAAACGTAGCCCGCTTGTACACGTTGTCAGTCATACCCTTCTGCAGGACTTTGCCACTACATGTCAGGTTTGAAATCATGTGTGTGTTTGGGGGGGGGGGTTCCTTATTTCGTTTTTATGTTAAAATTACTTACATTTGCTTCCATCATAGTATGGGCAAACAAAGCAGCTCTCTCCATCTCGGATAGCAGAGTGGATTTTATAGGTCAACACCCAGCAGTCACTGCTTCAAACCTACATAAAAGAGCAAAGCTGAACCTGACGCCCTGCTAGTTGGCTCAACAGACCAACAGAAAGACTATGCAAGTAGGTAACTAGGGATGCTGCCAAGAGTGACTTTCATGGGTTGCTGGACGTACCGTTCCATGTCTCATACCACATTGAAGGGCCCTAGCTATTAAAAGGAAGTTAGAAGCTTATGTTAAAAGGATCCTTACCTCAGCAGAGACCTCCAAATACGGTCTTTTGGAGTTCTTATAACCGCATTATTATGG
Source organism: Esox masquinongy (assembly GCA_016801175.1). Taxonomy (NCBI): domain Eukaryota; kingdom Metazoa; phylum Chordata; class Actinopteri; order Esociformes; family Esocidae; genus Esox; species Esox masquinongy. The sequence continues at coordinate 5,992 of JACXGI010006046.1, read as the reverse complement.
AGTGGTAGTGAGACAATGTTGTTTGCAGGAAGAAGCAGAAGAAACTGTGATGAAGCGAGCAGTGCGAACGGTTTATGGGGGTGTAACGGTATGAGATTTTCATGGTATGATAACCGTCTCCAAAAATGTCATATTATTACGGTATCATGGTATTATGGTGTAGGCCTATTGCTAATAGTATTAGTAATTAAATTGTTAATGCATAAAAGGTTTTATAAACCACATTAGTTAAAACATTGTGTTAATTTCTAAACTGAGAATAGATTACTATAACCAAAGTGGCTGCAGAGACATCTAGGGTATAGTTATTAAATTACAATTGAAAAAAAAATAGGCTGCGTAAAGTTTAAGACCCTAATTATGATAAAGAAGATAATTCATTTGCAGTTTATTGATTGGTGTTTTTCCAGCTACTGTCCAATTTCTGTAGGCCATAAAGCACTTTCTAAACCTTATTTTAAAAAAGTGCAAACAAAACGTGTTATAAGTAGTAATAAACTGTTGTGCTGCACTCAAGCAAATTAACGCATGAACATACAGTTTGTCGATCATAACGTTGCCAAAGCGCTTAACTTCGTTTGCTGCAGGTGTGGCAGACAGCACGGACATAATGTTAGCCTACCTATAAACATGAGTCATTACAAAACTTGGAAAATATATTGTATCTGGCTGTGTTATTTATGAAAGGGGAGTCTATAATTTATTAGCCTATACAATATTTTCACTTACATTGATCTCTGACTCTGCATATTCCGTTGGATGATGCTGGCGGAGATGGAACTTCAGGTTCCAAGTGTTTACCGCCTGAGCCCACACTTTTTTCTGACATGCTTTGCATATTGGGTAACCATCAACTTTGATGGTGTCACTTAGGTCTTTTAAAAACCCAGAATATTTCCACACTGCGGACTTCAGCCTCTAAAGTGGCGGAAACCGATTTCTGACATTGCCATTTCGGTGCGCTGCGCTGTCTGACATGCTTTTCGTGCGTGTCTCTGTGACAGTCTAATAAAAGCGGAGAATTTAGAGATTTTATCTTGTGAAGTTTATATGATACTGTGTAAATATAACCGATTATCTCTTAATTGAACCGATATCTACAATATGAATGTTAATTCATTTTGCTTGGATTAGAACAATCCAGAAAAAAAATCATGAATTTATATTATTGCAATACCTTTAATGACAAAATGGCAACGGTATGAGAACCGAGGTGCACTGTGGAACTGTTACATCCCTACTACATTAGACAAATCAAGAACTTAATATGTTTTATTTTAAATGCCTATCATTCCTGCTGGTCTACTTTAAAAACCCATTGAAGTGCTAACAATGCGGTGTAAAAATGTAATCAGTTGTTGGTTCTACCTGGACTTTAAAGTTGACCAATAACCCATATTTATAACCACGATATTGCTATTGTTAACTCAATGGTAAGTTATATACTCATAATGTATGTTAATATAATAACAGGATCATCTGTGTGCTCCACTCATGTTTGTGCAGAGTTGTAGTTAATGGCTTGGAATACAAATGTGTTTTGGGAAAACATATGATTTATACTGATGATTTGTGCCATTCATCATGAGGACTGGCTGATGCTACATGTCAGTGGGAATTATTTTGGCATATTTGCATTTTAATTGTATTGTCCTTTTGCTTGTTATTGCTTTTCTCCAAACAGCAAATTGTTTTTAAATTGTTTGGAAATACAACATATGAGAATCAACCAACCATCAACCACTTTTAAAGTGGTATTTTCCCGCAACAGCATTAAAAAATGTGCATTATGCACAGTGTCGCATGCAGGTTTCTCTCCCTGTGGGGCTTGCAGTTTGTAAGTGCCTTGAGAGGAAAGTTTTTATTTTTTTTCCACATAGAATGTGACAGCCTGGCCCTGACCAATTCAATAGCTTAGCTAAACGGCGCTATGAAGGGAATGACATCTTGCTGTTTACTCATGTTTTTGGAAAATGAAATGTGGGCAATTTTTTTTAAATTAAGTGTTAAGTGCCCATAAATGCTCATAAATACAATGTAATCTTGATGGGCCAGTTAATTATTTGTCATATGCGTCTCTAAACGCCACTGGCTCTAAGTGGTCACATATTTCACCTCCCATACACTGCAGAATTCTTTGATATACAGTTGTGCTCAAAAGTTTGCATACCCTTGGTAATGGTAATATATTGTACCATTTGTAAAGAAAATATGAGTGAGGAGGCAAAACACATGTCTTTTATTTCTTATGGGATTCACATTCAACTGTAGGTCATAACAGAATGGCACAATCATAAAACAAAACATGGCAACAAAGAAAAAAATGAACTGACCCCTGTTCAAAAGTCTGCGTACCCTTAGTTCTTACTACTGTCTGTTGCCTCCTTTAGCATCAATGACAGCGTGTAGTCTTTTATAATAATTATCTATCAGGCCCCGAATTCTTGCAGGTGGTATAGCTGCCCATTCGTGTTGGCAAAATGCCTTCAGGTCATGCAAAGTCTTTGGTTGTCTTGCATGAACTGCACGTTTGAGATCTCCCCAGAGTGGCTTGATGATATTAAGGTCAGAAGACTGTGATGGCCACTCCAGAACCTTCACCTTTTTCTGCTGTAACCACTGGAGGGTCAACTTGGCCTTGTGCTTAGGGTCATTGTCGTGCTGGAAAGTCCAAGAGCGTCCCATGTGCAGCTTTCGTGCAGAAGAATGCACTTTGCCAGTATTTTCTGATGACATGCTGCATTCATCTTGCCATCAATTTTAACAAGATTCCCCATGCCTTTAGAGCTCTCTCACACACACACACAAAACATCAGTGAGCCACCACCATGCTTCACTGTGGGGATGGTATTCTGTTCACTATAGGCCTTTTTGATCCCTCTCCAAACATAGCGCTTATGGTTGTGACCATAAAGCTCTATTTTGGTCTTGTCACTCCAAATTACAGTGTGCCAGAAGCTGTGAGGTGTGTCAAGGTGTTGTCAGGCATATTGTAACCGGGCTTTTTGTGGCATTGGCGCAGTAAAAGCTTCTTTCTGGCAACTTGACCATTCAGCTCATTTTTGTTCAAATATCGTTGTATTGTGCTCTTGAAACAACCACACCATCTTTTTCCAGTGCACCCTGTATTTCTCCTGAGGTTACCTGTGGATTTTTCTTTGTATCCCAAACAATTCTTCAGGCAGTTATGGATGAAATCTAAGCTAACAAACTCACTGACTATTTTTACACAGACATTAATTGCAATTTCAACAGCCAGAGGTGTGGGATATTCACCTTTAATTGCCATTTTCACCTGTGTGTGTCACCTTGTGCGCCTGTAACAAGGCCAAACATTCAAGAGTATGTAAACTTTTAATCAGGGTCATTTGGGTGATTTCTGTTATCATTATGATTTCAAAAGGAGCCATACAACTATGTGATAGTAAATGGCTTCATATGATCACTATCCTTAAATAAAAGACATTTTTTTTGCAGATCATATTTTCAAAATCAATGACAAGACTTTCACAATTTCTGCTAAGGTATGCAAACTTATAAGCATAACTGTACTATTGCTATACTACCAATAATGTAAGATGTTTGTCATTTGATTTGTTTTCTAGAGCTGTTGGTGACCAGAGACCTTGCTCAGTTGGTGTGTTATATCAGTGATACCTTACTCTAAGCTCTTGCTTAGAAACTGCTGGTCCATAACACTTAATTTTCCTTTACTGCATGCATTTGGGATCAAGATCAAGGATGTGGCACATAGTCACAGTTCAGCTAGAGAGAGCTCAGAGAGGCTGTGGATAGAGACATAGTTCAGCTAGAGAGAGCTCAGAGAGGCTGTGGACAGAGACACAGTTCAGCTAGAGCGAGCTCAGAGAGGCTGTGGATAGAGACACAGTTCAGCTTGAAAGGGCTCAGAGAGGCTGTGGATAGAGACACAGTTCAGCTTGAAAGGGCTCAGAGAGGCTGTGGATAGAGACACAGTTCAGCTAGAGAGAGCTCAGAGAGGCTGTGGATAGAGACACAGTTCAGCTAGAGGGAGCTCAGAGAGGCTGTGGATAGAGAGACAGTTCAGCTAGAGCGAGCTCAGAGAGGCTGTGGATAGAGACACTGTTCAGCTAGAGAGCTCAGGCTGTGGATAGAGACACAGTTCAGCTGGAGATCTCAGGCTGTGGATAGAGACACTGTTCAGCTAGAGAGCTCAGGCTGTGGATAGAGACACAGTTCAGCTGGAGAGCTCAGGCTGTGGATAGAGACACAGTTCAGCTGGAGATCTCAGGCTGTGGATAGAGACACTGTTCAGCTAGAGAGCTCAGGCTGTGGATAGAGACACAGTTCAGCTGGAGAGCTCAGGCTGTGGATTGAGACAAGCTTGGATAATAGAGCGCCACTGACACAATGTGTTAATCGGTTTTCTCAGCATCAATTCTTGTGTTCCTTGTAAGAGGGAGTGGTACCCTCTGTTTCGAAGAGACCTAATGTATCCCTCAGCTGGAAAAGGGACAATGGAAAGAGAGCAGAGGAGTCGCGTGAATTGGAAGATGTCGTATCAGACAACATTTTTGCCCTCTGAGCTGTTCTTAACTGAAAGGGTTACTTTTGACGCAGTTGGGCTTCAAAGAGACACCATAGCTAGCATCCACAAATATAACATTTAAAGGGGAATTTTAAATGGAAATTGATTAATATTTCACCTCTGCATTGATTCTTCCTGCCACTGTAGACATGTTCATCTTCCACTGAGCTGCAGAGCGGTGACGTCACTGCCTGGTTGATCGGCTGTATGTCCTCTCCACTGTGCATGTGAAATAATGTGCACTAACAACCTCTCCTCAGTACACTTCTCATTCAAATCAATGTTTTTGAATTGTTGGGGCTGAAAAGATGATGAATGGATGCTATTATTGACAAGTAAGTAACAAACCAGAGATTTGTGGCATTCTTCAGTTGAAAGAAGGGACAGTTTTCTGTGGTAATAGGGTTATTTGAAGGTGACATTTTCAAGTAAATTCCTAAACACTGCTTTGTCTGCTTTTCAGTGATAGAATTTCTAATGACATCCAAATCTACCCGGGTTATCATAGTTTTATTGCATATTGAACATTTCTTATATGAGGTGAACATTAATTGACTGTCTAGCAGCACATAAACATGGCTTAGTTAAGGTCACTCTTCATCTGGGTTTTGGAGAGAAAACCTGTCAACAATTGGATCATTAAATTTTGACTGTCTATGACCAGTGGGGAGGTATTTCTTTAAGCTCTGGCTGCAATTTTTCCAGGTGAAGGACAGGAAAATCAATTTTTATTGAAATTGCATGACAGGCTCTGACAACACTCCATGAAAACATTGATTTGTACCAAGAGAGGGAGAGAGATCTGCTCTGCTCAGGTGGTTTGTCACTTCTCTGACAGGAAGCACTGACATGCCCTGAGCTGACTCTAGTGAGAGGGGTTACTGTTCCTTCGTAGCCTGAAGAGGATTTCAATTTTTGTTTAGGTTTTCTTGCTCAGCTCAACACCTAGCCTGACTTATAGGAATACTGGACATCTAGCCTGACTTGTAGGAATACTGGACACCTAGTCTGACTTTAGGAATACTGGACACCTAGCCTGACTTAAAGGAATACTGGACACCTAGCCTGACTTATAGGAATACTGGACACCTAGCCTGACTTATAGGAATACTGGACACCTAGCCGGACTTATAGGAATACTAGACACCTAGCCTGACTGTTATAGGAATACTGGACGCCTGGCCTGACTGTTATAGGAATACTGGACACCTAGCCTGACTGTTATAGGAATACTGGACGCCTGGCCTGACTGTTATAGGAATACTGGACACCTAGTCTGACTGTTATAGGAATACTGGACACCTAGCCTGACTTATAGGAATACTAGACACCTAGCCTGATTTATAGGAATACTGGACACCTAGCCTGACTGTTGTAGGAATACTAGACACCTAGCCTGACTGTTGTAGGAATACTAGACACCTA
>JACXGI010006045.1:11862-43863 GCA_016801175.1 Esox masquinongy | reverse complement strand
CACACACACACCTCTGTTGCCCCACAGGCCAACGCTTCACCACGCCCCCTCATCCTGTTTCCTACCACTGAACACTCCCGTCTTGTGGTCTGACACTACGCTCCTCGGCCGTAATCCGGAACAGAGCCTGTTCCGGATTACGTTTCGCCACACCGCCCCTCCAAACCATCTGGCCCGGCCTCCCTTTGGCCCAGCTTCCTCGACCCTCATCACCTGTGCCCCTCGGCACCGCCATGCCGGGAGACCTCAACCTCAGACCTACCTGTACCCCCGCGGAGCCCCGCCCCTACCCGAACACTCCACCGGCAGCCTCCCAACCCCTAGACTTACACACACTTTTGCCAGGGCCTGACCAGCCCGGATGAGACGTTAACCCCCACGAGGGCGCGCAGGCGCATCCTGGATCCACCACGACCCAACGCTGTTCTCTGTGCCAACTCATCGCTTGGGATAATTCCTCCGCCCGGCCCGACTCGACTCGGACGCCCCTGCTTTTTTCGATGGGGTGCTCCGTGTAGGTGGAGCCACGGTGTCCTGGTGGAAGGCACTTAGAGCGAGCGTGCCTCGAATAAGCTCGTCCCGTTGACTCCCGGATGGGTGGATCAAGTGGGTAGTGTCAAGGCTAAGGCTATTAGGCGCCCTGCAATCGCTTTCTAAGTGTTCCGCAGTCCCATGTTGAAAACACAAGTTTTCTCATAAGAACTTTGCCCAAAGCATCACACTGCCTCTGCCGGCTTGCCTCCTTCCCATAGTGCATCCTGGTGCCATGTGTTCTCCAGGTAAGCGACGCACACGCACCCGGCCATCCACGTGATGTAAAAGGAAACGTGATTCATCAGACCAGGCCACGTTCTTCCATTGTTTCCTTGGTCCAGTTCTGATGCTCACATGCCCTTTGTAGCCTCTTTCGGCAGTGAACAGAGGTCAGCACTGCAATGTTTGAATAAACAAGTAAAAGAAAGTTCTCTTTTGACTACTATAATTTAAGTTCAACAACGTATTAATTGTCTTTCTATGAAAAAACAAAAACCTGTTTAATGTTTACACTAACAAAACAACTCCATGGCTACCACAGTAACGAATGACCATGTGCTTATTCACCAAACATCACATACACAGGAGGATCTCTTGTTATCCATCCCTAACACATTAACTAGTAAAACATTGAGTGTTCAGATTGTTAATATTAACAACAGCATCATGTTAACTTGAAGAAAAGTTAGAGAACTGCTTACCAAATGAATCGCGATTGAAAACAGCGGTCTGGTTTTCTTCACCTTCTTAGCTGTCGTTCTTTGTGTGATGGACAGAAAATGGCCAATGATACTGGACAAAAAAATTGCGTTATTTGATTGGCTGTGATGGTTTTGGCAGAGCTGGTCCCACCTCCGTGTACAGAGACCCAAATCTTTTTCTACAGGTTTGCGGATCATTTTCTACACAGACACAAATCTTTTTCTAACAAGGTTTGCAGATAATTTTTCTACAGAGACACAAATCTTTTTCTACAGGTTTGCAAATCTTTTTTGCAAGTACACAAATCTTTTTTGCCAGGATACAAATCTTTTTTGCAAGGCCACAAATCTTTTTTGCAATACACAAATCGTTTTTACAGAGCTTTGTCTCATGGCACTGATTTTACGCCATACCTATCCATCAAAGACGGTAGCCTACCAGTCGAGGAGGGTATTTGCAGACCGCAAGTTGGTGGCATAACTTAATATGGGGGTTCCTTAATATTAAGTTACGCCCATTGACGGTTTCCATAGGTGTGGTGTTTTTGATTAAGTCCATGCGGTTATGAATGAAGAATTACAGGGTCAATGACGAAGATTTCGGTAAGTGCTTCCAAATGACAACATCTAGCTATAAATTTAGGGATAGACAACGTGTTCACTAAGATTGCTTATCTACTAAAGTCTTTGAATCTGATATTTGAATAGCTTGCTATTTACAGAATACAGAAAACACGACAACCCTTACAGCTACGTTTAAAGATAGCTAGCTATGAGATGAGGTGTTAGCCAGCTCTACATGTTAGCCAGCTCTAATCAATTGGGGTACGTTATAAGTAGCTGAAGTTGCATGATGACACTCATCCACCTGTCACAATATGCAAGCAGGCGAGATCCATTTATTTTGTAGCTTCATATACACTATGTTGTCATTATTTATTGATGTAAACGAAATAATAATTTTGTCATGGCCATCTATGCAGAGGTGTTAAAAGTAAATAGTAATGGTACTTGGCTGTGCTCACCAGTTCCTAAGGATGAGCTAAATTACCTTAACAGAGTTCATAACTAATCAGTGACCTTAATTGATAATTAACACTCCTCCTTTTTATTTTAATTGATCACTGGTTAGTTTTGAACTCCCTTTGCCTGGTTACTTAGATCTTAATTAGATACTTCCCGAAAGTGGTGAACACTGCCGAAGCCAGTTGAGTACTTTTACATATATGATACAAGCATAATCAGACTACAGCGCTTTTTCATCATGTAGTTGAAGCAAATACACTTGTTTTCTATGTGTGAACCGCATGAACCTAGTGTTACACCTTGACAAAAGATTTTGAATTCAATCACATGGACTCCGAGATTAAGTTGTAACTTTAGTTCACTATTTCTCCTCCATCAGTACACTCAACATAATGACGTCATACCCATACATGACACCTAGCGTCGAACCATGTGTGAAACCAGGATGTCCCAAACTGACCAATGGTGAACATCAGTGGGCGTAACTTAATATTCAGTGGGTATAACTTAATATTCAGGAACACCCATATTAAGTAATGCCCCCGACTTGCAGTCTGCAAATATACCTTATTGGAGGCCAGTCGCCTACAATGCGGGGTTCAGACACGTGAACATTTATTTTGAACACTTTCTTAATTCTTTCTTGTTTTACCTACATTTTTCTTTTTATTCAATTACATTCACATCCACTCACGCACTTATTATATAATTTGTCTAAATAAATTGATCTAAATTAAAACAGTTTTGATAATTTTTCTATTGCCTTAATTTTAACTGTTTGCGATCACTCCTTGCATGTTGAGGGAGGCGCTGTTTCACAAAAACAGTAAAATGCCTGTTACGGTGAACTAAAGAGTAGTCCGGAGCATTTGTTAATTAAGGAGCGATGTTACGTGCCACTTACAGGGTTGGGTAGGTTACTTTTTAAAAGTTATCAGTTACAGTTACAAGTTACCTGTCCACATTTGTAATCAGTTACGTAACTTTTTGATTACTCAAACTCAGTAACATAATCCGATTACTTTGAATTACTTTTAGATTACTTTAATATTAAGAAGCATTAGAAAACAAATAGGAATAGTCTATAACCAATTGAACACATTTTGCGGGATCAATCAATGTTAGAGTTTACATAATTGCGTACACTAAATCTGCAGTAGTCTGATCTTTTGCTCCTCAACCACAAACGTTGTCAAAACGTTGCAAAAGCCCCAGGCATGCAAATGCACGTTTGCAATCGTGAACACCCGCACACAAATACATTTTACCAGCTTGAACGTAACCTGTGATTATTAGCGCCACCAGCAAAGGATTTTCAAAACGCAAATGAAAGAAATAAACTGTGATTATACACCAGCACTCTTATCTTAAATTCAATGCGGTCAGCAGCCAATGATAACCACAATTTTCTGAGATGCAAAGCAAAAGCAGGATCACATGGCCTACCTGTATGGACGGAGTTGAGGTGGCTGCTTCAAATGCAAATCATCATCCTTTGGCAAAGTGCTTCCCAACACATTTTCTCCTCAAATGTCGTGATATATTCCTTATAATGTTTTATCTTGAAGGTAGCGCCATGTTACAGCTATCAAACAAATAGTTGCCTAATCTTTGAAACTCTTCCTGGCTGTGTTGTTCGATGCGTTTGACAAATAGACCTTAAAACTTGAAAAATATATAACACCAGGTAGGCCTATCGCCTATCATTGTTTTGAGAAATATGCGATGAGTGGATAACTAAATCACATTTTATATGGGTATGCTTATTATCGTAGATACACTCTGTTTTTACCAATAAAACTAGCGCTTCATCGGTCACTAATCTGGTTATGTGCGCCCACCTTTGTGCGCATGATGATCACAACCAACAACTGAGGCGCGGGATTGTTATTTTGGTTCAAATATCGATGTTTTTAAAACATTATATAAAAAAATCAAACATGCAACGTGTCATAAATATTTCGCGCAACTATTCTTTTTCAATTGAACTAATCCAAATGTAATCCAAAAGAACTAAGTAAAAGTAATTATTTTTTATCAAAAGTATCTGTAATCCGATTACAATATTTTAGTTGGTAATGTAACGGATTAGAGTTACTGTTTTCTTGTAATCCGTTACAAGAAAACAGAAAACTCTGGCCACATGATGCTTTCGGGAAACACACGGATAAAATAACGAGGCACATACGTGCATCATCTTAGTGCTTGGGAAACCAGGCCCAGGACGACAAATTGTCAATTCCTCCATTGTCGACGACAGCATACACAATGATAATGCAAAGAAGTGAAAGAAGACTTAGACCAACTCTTTATAGCTAGCTACCAGGACCCCTAAGCTAACATTAGCAAGGCTAAGAAGAACTTCAAACTCTGACTTAGTGTTTTTTTTGGAACAGGTAATTCCATTTTTTATATTTTTATTCAGAACGTCATTCTCTGTCGGCATTAGTGCAGAACCGCTTTCTGACCGTTGAGTAATTGAAAAATGTTGTAATTATTTTTTTTTACCAAAGAAATCATATCTTGTTTTTCAAATTTTGCCAACATAAATTTGTCCAACTACAGTAGCTATCTAACTAAAACATTGCCACCATGCAACCAAAAGGAGCACAGAAATGGAAGGACAAATCTAAAAGAGAATGTCAAAATATGTGTAGCAGTTAAGTAATGGCTGATTGTGGCTATGAATTGACATGACATAATACATTACCTGTGTTGAAAACAAAGGGATTTGAATGTGGCCTAGTTATGAATTAAAACATTAAACAATGAAACATTTACGATCTGTTTGTTGGACTGTGAAATCATTTCTATTAATTTATTTTTTAGCCCCTGGTTTCGGTCCTAAACGTCACATTCTGTACCAGGCCCTTGGATTCCTGTCGGCATCCTTGAGTAGTAGAATGATTTTGCCTTGGAGAGAGCATCCTTGTATTTATGCACACACTCTCTGTAAGACTCCAGGTGGACTGAGAGACCAGATATTTTATAAAGCCTCTCCAGTTGACCCAGTGGACTTCAACAAACGCAGCGCTGGGGTAAACCAGGGAGCAGATATAGCAAAGGAGACACTGAAATTTCAGAGGGGCACCAGAGTCAAGGCTGGAAGAGAGGAGTGTGTCATAGTGAAACACCAACATCTTAGCAGAGGAGGTTGGGAGAACCAGGCTGTTGTTTGAAGCCTGTTTCCTAGAACAGATGTGCTGACAGATTAATGTTCCTGTATTTAATGGTCTGTTTTCTACGTTGCTTGGTTAGAAGCACAGCTACATTCCACAGGATGGCAAGATGGACAGAAATGGCAAGATCTAAGCCACGCACATTTGAGGAGGAAAAACTTGTCGAGCACACCAGGTCCAGAACATGGCCTTTGCTATGTGTATATTTGCAGGGAGTTTAGATAATCCCCTCGGCAATCATTACGGTGTATAATGGGGAGGCGCACCCTTGCTCATATCCAGTAGATATTACAGTTAAGTGACGTGTTGTAGATATATTTCCTACGCGAGCCCCTATGACAGTAGGGCACCCGGCGCATAATTCCCAAGTCATGATGTGAGGATGGGGGGTCATGACTCCCCAATAATCCAGACAGGTCAATGTGACCCCCCTGAAAAAGACTGAAAATCCTGGGATCCATTGACCCTGACCCCCCCAATATACAATACAAACCTACACCGTTGGGGCCAGCATACCCTTCGGAAGTTGATCCCTTCAATGAAACTAAACATTTCGAGGAACAAGAATCTGGATTTTTACCTACAGGATGATGAAGAACTCATCTGCAGGCTCTCCCTGCACAATGAAGTCTCCAGGGCATCAGGTACTTGAAGCCTCTCATATTTGTCCAGGAACTCTGAAGAGGGCAGACGCTGTAACACACACTGGCCACAAGGTGGTGCCAAACTGTACCACAAGCTCAGAATAACACAGAAATGATAACCGTTTGGCTCTTTGAAGAGTCTTGATTTTTGTATCAACCCAATTCCATACATTACCTCCGAGACCAAGAATGTAGGCTCTTATGTGTTTGAATATGTTTTTTCTTGCTTAGTGATTTGTGTCTAATTCCTCACCTGAAATGGACACAATGCTGCGGAATTCCCCTTTTTTGTCTTTATTTAATTTCTAACAGAATAAAATGGTCTGGCCTACTGTAACTGGCCATTGTAGTGTTACTTTTATTTATTCATCAATGTATTTGATTAGCAAACTAGCATAGTAATGTCGTCACCCATCTGGTTATTTAATCCTGAATATTGTTATATGTTGGAGATTGTTTTTGTAAAATACAGTTTAGGAGTTGAAGCAGCAAATTCAGTATCATATTTTTGGTTTCATAGTTTGTGCTTGGTTTATAGTTTTAGGTAGCTCAAGTCAGCACAGAAAAGTGAGTCATCATAAGAATAAGATAATTTTGTTTCTAAGACAACTGACCTTTTAATTCCCTTGCTTTAATCAGCATTGTAGAACTAAACAGGAAAAGTATTTGAAAGGTGGTACTTTCATTCTGAGAGAGGAAGGTACTGTGTTTGTAAACCGTCCATGATCATTAAAGATAGGAATTCCAATAACAGCGCCCACATTACTCCTATTCTAAATACAGCCGTTGAGATTGAATAAAAACCATAGTTGTGTCTGGTTCGGATTGTCAAATAATCACTTTATACGCCAACTGTTATGGCTACCAGCTCATTTTGTCCTATCAAATAAAGAATTTGCATTGTCCATCCAGAGGCATCTCTGATCAAAAATGAATCTGTGTAATGACATTCCACAATACACTTGCAGCTGGAATTATCTACTCTGCCTGAGGATCACATCTCTGTGTTCTCGTCTGACCAATCAGGAGAGCATACAGTATAGCGGTTTTAGAGTCAATTTGGAAATTGTCATGAGATGTGTTCTTCTACCATACTGTAATTCAAACTCAAGATCTACACAAATAGTTGTACTTTGTATTTTATTATTTATTAGGATAATTCAAGTGTTCAAACAAATAGTATTTATTTCTGTGTAGACTATTGGTGCATTTCTTTATAAAAAACATTTAGTAATTATAGCAGGGGTTAAGATGGAACTGGAAACATTTTGCCTTTTAGTAAAACCTGTCATGTTAGGAAAACAGTTTGGACATTGTGTGGTACTATATTTTAGTAAGAGAACTAATAGCATTTTCAGCGTTCTAGTTCCTTCATGCGTTTGGAATTATGCAATCTCAGCTTGACGCAATCAACCCTCTGGTAAGAAAATGTTGTAATTCGATGAGGGCCATCTGTACATCTTGCGCTTCCTTTTAAAGCGCTTCCCTGAGAGTGTGACAGAGTCACAAACCATGTTAATAGTGATACAATAACACCCAGATCCATGTTCAAGTTTAGACCCACAACTCCTCCCATTGTTGAAGCTCTTTTAATATCATGAATTGAGACAGCTCGTAATTGATGCTGAAGTCGTTGAAACTCTTAAGTGTGTGGGCCAAAGTCAGTCTGTTTCACCATGAGTATTCTCCTCCTCTGACAATGCCCCAATGCTTGATGTTGCTCTTGACCCACCCTGCGGTGGCGCTAGGGGTCCCATAAATCAGGGATAGCTCCCTAAAGCTGCCTGTTTTCGCAATATTTGTCACCCACTCCTTGTTTACACCCACCTGTGAGAGAGGGGGCAAGCAACAACATCAACAATGGAAAACCTTCATTATAGAATGTCAGTAGTAAATATAATCAACCCCCACACCCTCACCATATTTCATTAACTGGACATGCATATATCACATAGGAAGTCCAACACATCAAAGCGGAAGTCCCACCCACCTGTCAGTTACTTGACGGGAATGCCCACCAGGGTCACAAATCACAAAAGTGACAGAAGCCACCCTATATTTCCCATCATTGTCAAAAATTTTTTTAGGCCATTTCTTTTTTAAAGATAAACAGCCTAAGTTTATGAATGTATGGACAATGAATTTCTACCCAGAAAATGTCTGACGTTTCCGTTAGAGAAATGTTGTTGTGTGGGGTGTAAAAAGCTTCTTGGTACCCCTTCACTGGCCGTATCCCCTACTCACATTGAACACAGAACAGATACCAGGTCATTCCCGGGTCAAGCTAAGATCTCTTCAAAAGATGAACAGTGAAGCCTATGTTCTGTCAATTACTCACGCATTTATCCAGGTCACAGCATACTAAATGACACCACTACAGAAATCAATATATACTGAATATAAAATTTAAAAAACTGCCAGCATAATATTAAATAATAATAACATTGTTTATTGTTTAGTTCTCAGTTTCAAATTGTCTGTTGAGCCCAGGTCATCAGCCTTCCACGCACCCTCCACAGCATGTAGATCTTCCCTGGGGGGCACGTTGCTGGTGGGGGGGTCCAGTCTCCCCGCCCGCTGTATTTCTACATCCACATCCCAGGAGACTGGACCCACAGCACACGATGGAGGCAGGATGGTGGTCAGCTGTGCTGGTTCTTCCCCCCAGGTCGTGCATGCGCCCTGGTGTTCTTGGTGCCTGGGCGGTAGGTGAGTGTTGAACCATGTCTTGACCATGAGCTCTAGTCTCTCTCAATGACAGCCATTGATGGTGATGGTGAGGAGGCGAGTCACGTGGGTTATGGACCCCGTTCTCACGGGCCGGCCATCCAAAGCCCTGATGGAAAGTGAGGACCGCAGCCTGTGAAATGACAGCCGGAGAGCAGACACCAAGGACCAGTCGATGAAACTCCAGAGTCAATCAGGGCTGTGGAAACCTGACAGCATAACCAGAGGGTTAGTTAGGTTTGTAACACACAAGGCACCCACCGTGCCTGATTACTGCTCTGCTGGCGGTCAGAGAGTATATGTGATAACATGAACGTCTTTTCTGGATAATGTAAGACAAACTCTTTTATAAGATACAAACATCTCATTACTCTGAAGACATGTAACCTGGAAGCATGGCCCCACAAAACAACAGGAAAACACTAAAGGTCAGAGAAATAAAGATGTTGATTGGGAAAAAGAGACACACAGATACAACTACCTCTTTTTTAGAGAAACTAGCAGAAGTAAAAACAAATATTAAAAGAGCTCTTGCCCTTTTTTTCTCAAGTGTCAGAGTGGTCACACATTCCCTCGTGGTGCATTCCATGTGTTATGGATTAAAGTTACAGTAAGCAAATTTTTTTTGTACCTTATAAAACAGGAGTTTCCTTTTACTGAAAAGTATTTCAACATTATTTCAATATATTAATGTGAAGACTGAGGTGTTCCCTCATTTTCATCTGACTGTGTGAGGCTGTTAGTATAGGAGTCGTAGAACAGGTTTATTCAATTTGTTCAACTGTCACCTTTATGTGCCAACACTCCTACTGCTCTCATTGTACCCTGCATTACTTTGTTGTTTGTAAATGACTTGGTGCTTCATCTGGTGTAGTAAGTGGATCTTTGCATGATGCTGCTGTCTTTTTTCTATTGTCTCTGCTATGTCACCATTGCTGGAGATACATGGCATGATACATGAATTAATCTTCTGAGGGATGCCTGATGTACAGTGGGGAGAACAATATTTGATACACTGCTGATTTTGCAGGTTTTCCTACTTACAAAGCATGTAGAGGTCTGTAATTTTTATCATTGGTACACTTCAACTGTGAGAGACGGAATCTAAAACAAAAATCCAGATAATCACATTGTATGATTTTTAAATAATTAATTTGCATTTTATTGCATGACATAAGTATTTGATCACCTACCAACCAGTAAGAATTCCGGCTCTCACATACCTGTTAGTTTTTCTTTAAGAAGCCCTCCTGTTCTCCACTCATTACCTGTATTAACTGCACCTGTCTGAACTCGTTACCTGTATAAAAGACACCTGTCCACACACTCAATCAAACAGACTCCAACCTCTCCTCAATGGCCAAGACCAGAGAGCTGAGTAAGGACATCAGAGATAAAATTGTAGACCTGCACAAGGCTGGGATGGGCTACAGGACAATAGGCAAGCAGCTTGGTGAGAAGGCAACAACTGTTGGCGCAATTATTAGAAAATGGAAGAAGTTCAAGATGACGGTCAATCTCCCTCGGTCTGGGGCTCCATGCAAGATCTCACCTCGTGGGGCATCAATGATCATGAGGAAGATCATGAGTTTTTCTCCCCACTGTACCTGGTTTGTGTCCTGTCATGTTGCTGGTACCACTGGTCCTATGCTCACTTTTGACCTGTTCCCTCTGGGACCTACACAGCCTAGCATGTTCTGTTGGCTTATTCTCAAGTCTCCCCTCCTTATCCATCATTGTTCTAAGATTAGTAAATAAAAAAATTCTCATTTATAATTGTTTTTTATGTTTTCTCAATGTCAGGTAAAGATGGATAATTGCAACATACAGCTCCAGAAAAAATTAAGAGACCACTGCACCTTTTTCTTTCCTTTCCAAAAAAGTTGAAAAGGAAGGTTCTGAGTGAGGAATAGAAGGGTTAAAATTAAGAGACAACTAGAAGTTGAATGCTTCTGTTCCTCACTCAAATCTTTCCTTATGAACTTTTTTGCAAAGGAAAGAAAAAGGTGCAGTGGTCTCTTTAATTGTTTCCAGAGCTGTACATTGTTACAATAATAGATGAACACAATATATGATCTATGGGATTAAATAATCTTCCCTCATCTGTAGAGTACAATATGTTTTTTTGTAGAACCCTCAGAAGACAAGCGTCATAGGTGAAACCCTAACACATTATTTTTAGAGTCCCTGGGTGGGTTCTTGATGAAACCCTTGGAAAATAACCCTTGGGCTGTACTCTGCTGGCAATACTCGGCCCTCATTCAGGGTGGTTGCGGTTGGTGGGGTCCCTTTGTTTGATGCTTGGCAATGTGGGTGGATTGATTTCCTGCCTGTTGGGCCCTGTCCAGGGCCTCCCCCGGATAGGGCCATAGTGTCACTGGACCCCCCTGTCTCAGCCCCAAGGTCTTACACTGCTATATTATTGTGCTGGGGAGTAGGGTCAGTTCTCCTTCTCCACAATAAATCCTTGTATATCTAAGAAATACATTTTCTAAATTGTCCCTGTCTCCTGCCGTTTTAAACTTTGGAGGACATGAGGTCTTTAAGTCCTCCTGGTTGTGTTGCAGATCAAGACGATACCTAAGGATTTCAGCTGCCACTGTGCTGACACCTCCCCCCTCCCCCGTGTTGTCCCTGTCCTTGTCCATCTGGTCATGCTTCCGACCTGGACTAAGTTTAAATAGACTCTAGACTTAGCCCACATACATTTATTAATTATTACAATTTGTACTATTAATATAGTACAAATATATATTACACCCGGCACAGCCAGAAGAGGACTGGTTAGGGAGTTTTTCCTAACCACTTAAATTCAACACTACTGTTGTTTGCTCCTTGGGGTTTAAGGCCGGGTGTTTTGTAAAAGCACTTTGTGACAACTGCTGATGTAAAAAGGGCTTTATAAATAAATTTGATTGATTTGAATATAAAAGGGTTCTAAGTGAAACCCCCGGGTGGGTTCTAGATGAAACACTTGGAATATAAAAGGGTTGACCTTTTACTTAACCTGGCTAGGACATGAGGATGAGACAAAGTTAAGGATCCAAAGGACAAGGCTCCAAATTGTGGTAAAAATATACCTAGCAGAACCCTTTTAAGGCAGGTAAGACAGAGATTGAAATGCTCTTTAACACAGTAACAGTTTATATTTGCAAATAGAGACAGAAAGATACTGACACAGGATCAGTGAAAGTCTGTCTGAGGTACAGTTCAAAAAACATTTTGTCTAGGTAAGAATGTGTGACAACATCTAACAAAATAACTGACACTTCATCAATACCTGTAGACCTGGTCTAAACCAGTTAGGCTAATTTTTTTCATCACACCTTCTTGCCTTTACAAAAGGAAGTGTTTCTGAGCTGCATCTCAGAGACATTTCACTGCTCACTTTGTTGCTATGATTTCTCTCTCCATGTTTATTAACATTTTTATTGTGTTAAGGAGTATTTTGGTCTCCGTCTCACCTGCCTTAAAGAGTTTCTGCTAGGTCTAATTTATATTTCTATCACACCCTTCACCTTTCCCACTAGATAATTTACCAGACCGTCCTAGCAAGAGAAGAGAGGAAGAGAGGAGGAGAAGAAGAGAAGAGGAGGAAATGGGAGGAGAACAGACTGGGAGAGAAGTGAGGAGAGATGAGGAGAGGAAGAGAGGAGTAAAGGTGATAGGAAGAGAGTGGGGGTAGAAGAGTGGAGAGTGAAGAGGAGGAGAGGTAGAGGCAGAATATTTGCAAATGTAACAGACCCAAAATGAAGAAAAACCTTGACTATGTACAGACTCAATGAGCATGGCCTGGCTCCCGAGAGAAAACAGACACTGCCCACAAAACGAGGTAGAAACAGAGCTGCACTTCCTAACCACTTGCAAGAAGTATGATCACATCAGAGCCTAATATTTCCCACACATCACATACTCACACACGCACAAAGAATTTGAGATTAAACCAAACACTGACAAAGTACCATATTTGTTTAGGCGAGGTGGAACAATGTACAATCACAGTATCTTGATTTGGGACCCGCTGCCATGAGGAAACAGTCAGTGCCACAAAAACAACACCTTGAAATGTCTTTACTGACTTTACCTCGACATTCTCATCAGTGACTATATTCACATCTTTACATTATATATATATATATATATTGCATTACGCTCAAATGTCCTTTAAAACTTGTTTAATGTTTTGTAATGTGTTGCCTTTAATTATTTTTTTTCTTTTTCAGTGGTGTTGCTGTATTTATTTTCCATTTGCTTTGGCAATGTAAACAAACGTTTCCCATGCCAATTATGCCCATTGAATTGAATTGATACGAAAATAGAAGAGCAGAGGGGGAGAAGAGAGGAAAGGAGGAAAAGAGAAAGAGTGGGGAGTTGAAGTAGGAAAGGGGGAGAGCAGGACAGGAAGAAAGAAAGAGAGGAGAGCAAAATGAGGAGAGGAGAGGAAAAGAGGAGAGTGAGAGTGGAGAGGTGGACATTGGGAAAGGAATACATGAGGGGAGAGGAAGTGAGGATGAGAGGAGAGAAAGGGAGAAGAAAAGAGGTGGGAGAGAAGGAGAGGAAGAGAGAGGAGAGCAGGGGAGAGGGACAGGGAGGAGAAGAGAGGTGGAAAGGAGACAGGGAGAGGAATAGATGTAGAGAGGTGATGGGCAAGGAAGAGAGTGGGAGAACAAGAGGAGGACAGGAGAGACAGAGAGGATGAGGAGGAAGGAGAGGACAGGAGGAGAGAGGGAGGGGAAGAGAGAGTGGAGTTGGGGAGAAGATGGGGTAAGGAAAAGAGAAGTAGAGGGGGAAAGGAGAGTGGAGAGGAGAGGGAGACAGGATGAGAGGAAGACAGTAGAGGAGGATTGGGGAGTTGAAGAGAGAAGCAGAGAGGGAGACAAGGAGGAGATGGAGAGAGGAGGTGAGTAGAGTGGGAGCAGAACAGAGAAGACAAGGGGGATATGGAGTGATGAGAATAGGAAGAGGAGCAGAGGGAAAGATGAGGAGAGGGGGAGTGGATGGAAGGGAAGGAGGTGCATGGGGGAGAGGAAAAGGGAGGGAACACAGAGGACAGGAAAAGGAGAGAGGAGGAGGGAGTGAGGATAGGAGGAGGAGGAGAGACAAAGATAGAAGAGTGGAGGGGAGGAATAGAGGAAGAGCGGAAATGAGAAGGAGAGGAGTTCAAGATAGGAGGAAAAGGGGAGCGCCGGAATGGATGAAAGGAAGAGAAAGGGAGAGCAAGAGGAGGCAAGAAGTGGAAGAGAGCTTAAGAGGAGGTGGACATTGGGAGAGGAATAAAGGATGAGAGGGAAAGAAAAGGAGGAAGAGAGGGGGAGCGAAGGAGAGGAAGAGTGGAGCACATGGGGAGAGGAAAAGAAAGGAAGCATGGAGGACAGGAAGAGAGGAGAGGGGAAGAGGGAGAGAGTATAGGAAGAAAGGAGCAAAGGAGAAGGGGAGATGAAGATACAAGTTCATGGGGGGAAGAGAGGAGATGGAGAGTAGAGGAGTGAGGAGGTGAGGGTGAGAGGGACAGATGAAGAGAGGAGAGAGGGAGAGAAAGAGAAGAGCAGAGGAAGAGGAGAGACAAAGATTGAAGAGCAGACAGGAAAAGATGAATGACAGGGGGAGTTGAAGAAAGGAGAAAAAGGGAGCGCCAGAGAGGAAGAAAGTAAGAGTGGGGGAGAGCAAGAGTAGGCAAGGAGGGGAGGAAAGTAAGAGAGGGGGAGAGCAAGAGTAGGCAAGGAGAGGAAGAAAGGAAAGCTAGAGAGGAGGTGGACATTGGGAGAGAAAAGAAGATGAGACATTTTAGGAGAAATTGTAATTCATTGCCAGAAGCAGGAATGTTTTGTCAACAATTAAATAAATAAACATTCTACAGAATCAATGTTTACAAAGACCAATGATAAACAATAACAATCAGATGAATGATTTCTAAATGAGAAGGTTTTACAGACTAGTGTGTTGATTCATTCTATTGATCAGTGAGTCTAGTTTACAGGTTACATCTTCAGTGGTGTTTAATATTTACAATCATATGATATATTTACTCACTACTAGAGTTATTGTCAGTGTTTTACTACGGTGTGTCCTACTGAACATGAACATGATCAGAGTGAAACATCATGTTGTGTTTGACACAGGGACCATCTGACACAGAGACACTGAGGAGTCAGAATAAACGCCAAACCCTGGATAGAGGGGCTCAGTGAATATTGTGTTGAATGTGTACAGGTGGGTCAGTGTGTCAGAGGAGACCCTGTAGAAGGACAGAGTACCGGCTGGCCAGTCCAGATACACTCCTACTCTGTGGGAGTCTGAGGAGGTGACAGGTATGATTGTTGTCTTATTATTGTGACAGGCAGAGTAACTGTTATCAACACAATCCAGACTCCATGACTGGTCATTGAATCCAACACAACAGTCAAGACCCCTTCCTCTCCTATTGATTCCTTTATATGTCACTCCTATCCACTCCTATCCAGACAATTGCTGTCTCCTTATCCTTCCTGACTGATTCTTCTCTAGTTTTGCATTTTGCTGGTATCCTTGTCACTACTGGTAGCATGAGGCGGTACCTGCAGCCCATTCAGGTTGGACAGGTAATCCAGCTCCTCCAGGATGGCACATCCATATGTGCCGTCGCTAGAAGGTTTGATGTGTCTCCCAGTACAGTCTCAAGAGGATGAAGAAGATACCAGGAAACGGGCCGTTACACGAGGAGAGCTGGACAGGGCCATAGAAGGGCATCAACCCAGCAGCAGGACCAGTATCTGCTAATTTGTGCATGGAGGAACAGGAGGAGAACTGCCAGAGCCCTAATGACCTACAGCAGGCTACTGGTGTGCATGTTTCTGACCAGACTGTCATCCCCACCGTCAAACATGGAGGTGGAAACATTATGCTTTGGGGGTGTTTTTCTGCTAAGGGGACAGGACAACTTCACCGCATCAAAGGGACGATGGACGGGGCCATGTACCGTCAAATCTTGGGTGAGAACCTCCTTCCCTCAGCCAGTGCATTGAAAATGGGTCGTGGATGGGTATTCCAGCATGACAATGACCCAAAACACACGGCCAAGGCAACAAAGGAGTGGCTCAAGAAGAAACACATTAACGTCCTGAAGTGGCCTAGCCAGTCTCCAGACCTTAATCCCATAGAAAATCTGTGGAGGAAGCTGAAGGTTCGAGTTGCCAAATGTCAGCCTCGAAAACTTAATGACATGGAGAAGATCTGCAAAGAAGAGTGGGACAAAATCCCTCCTGAGATGTGTGCAAACCTGGTGGCCAACTACAAGAAAAGTCTGACCTCTGTGATTGCCAACAAGGGTTTTGCCACCAAGTACTAAGTCATGAGGGGTCGAATACTTATTTCACTCATTAAAATGTGAATCAATTTACAACATTTTTGACATGTGTTTTTCTGGATTTTTTTGTTGTTATTCTGTCTCTCACTGTTCAAATAAACCTACCACTAAAATTATAGACTGATAATTTCTTTGTCAGTGGGCAAACGTACAAAATCAGCAGGGGATCAAATACTTTTTTCCCTCACTGTGTGTAAATATAGATACACACACACATAACATGAATATATATATATATATAAATTCATGTTATGTTCCCTTGCACTCATTTTCCTAACTGTCCCCCCAGTAACCTTCTAAGTGTAGTTACAGAATAGATTTTAAAGTGGTGCTTTTAGTGTATAAATCACTGAATGGTTTAGGCCCCGAATACATTTCTGATATGTTTGAAGAATATAAACCGAGCTGGGCTCTTAGATCCATGAAGTCAGGTCAGCTAGTAGAGCCCAGAGTCCAAACTAAACATGCACACAATTGGAATAAACTACCAGAGGATCTTAGACATGCCCCAAACGTCTACATTTAAAAACACTTCATTTTTCACACGCCTATGACTAAGCGCTTAAACTTAACTGTACTGTTTAGCCTTACAGCTTTTATAGCTTCCTAGGTTTTTATCCTGTTTTTGGTCTATTTCTATTTTCTTATCCTGTTTTCTTATAATGCTTTTGTTTTGATGTTTAATTTGTTTTCAAGCTATTGTATTTTTATTTTTATTTGTAAAGCACATTGATTATGATGATGTATTTTATATTTCTCTATTTCTTTGATATAGTTTGTTATTATATTTCTATTTTGCTATCTTTTACATATAGTTTTCTATGATGCAAGTTCTGGTGCTATCAGAGGGATAACCTCTGTATAAATGTAACAATCTGCGGATGACGGATAATGCAAGTTCTTGTGCTGCTGTTTAGACATTGATGTAGGGTATTATCTCACAAAAGAACTGACGAGTTTATCCAAGCACTGGAGCACGAGGATTGAGATAGCGGGGTCGTTCAGTTAAAAAGTTATGGGAACTGTAATTCACTGAGGATGAAAATAAAATGCATGTACAGGCATGGCATAAATGTCCCCCTGGAGACAGCCGAGTAAGACATTGATGCAAAGATTATCTCACAAAGGGATTGACGGGTTCATTCTAGCGCTGGAATACGAGGATTGAGATCCCGGGGTGTTGAAGTTCATGTACAGTCTGTAACAATCTGACTGTTTTAATTCTATTGTATTTTTATATTTTTCTTTTCATTGTAAAGCACATTGAATTGTGTATGAATTGTGCAATATAAATAAACTTGCTTGCTTGATACAGTATATTCCTGATAACTCTGAAGAACTGATTGATTTGGCTGGTAAGATCCATGAAAATACCATAATTACAATCCGGATGATTTAGACCTTTCTAAATGGTTATTGTCTATTTTTGGTCAATTGGGAGGTTCTCTGCTAAACATGATTATGCCAGCGGTGGTTGTAGCATTGGTTTTCTTTATCTTAGTACAACTTGCCAAGTGCAATATCGACAGATGTTTGTCACTCAAAAAAAGGCGTATGCTCCCACGGGACTTTTACGAGCACAGGCCATGCCCATACCAGCTTAACAAGTGTAAGTGTTGTTCTAAGGGTAGATGATCCAACACTGATGGTCATCAACACCACATTGACCCCCTGGCCTGTGGTCCGTGTACCCGGAGTGACTGTGATATTTGTGGCAATCAACGATGTGCTCCTTCGCAGAGTGTTGTAAAGAAAAGGAGTACCACCCCCACCATGTATCTTTAATTTTAATTTGAATAAATAGTATGCTATATACAGTGGATATAAAAAGTATACACACCCCTGTTAAAATGCCAGGTTCTTGTGATGTAAAAGAATGAGACCAAGATAAATTATGTCAGAACTTTCTCCACCTTTAATGTGACCTATAACGTGAACAATTCAATTGAAAAACAAAAATATTTGAGGGGGAAAAATAAAAACTCACAATAACCTGGTTGCATAAGTGTGCACACCCTTAAACTAATACTTTGTTGAAGCACCTTTTGATTTTATTACAGCACTTAGTCTTTTTGGGTAGGAGTCTATTAGCATGGCATATCTTGACGTGGCAATATTTGCCCACTCTTCTTTGCCAAAGCGCTCCAAATCTGTCAGATTGCGAGGACATCTCCTGTGCACAGCCCTCTTCAGATCATCCCACAGGGTAACACTTTCCGATAAGGGTACATGAACTAACAATAACGAATATAGTAGTTAAAATGAACAAATGATGAACAATAACATGAACAAACAGTTCATTAAATCATTATTAATGATTTACAAATGCATTAACTCAGGCCTGCCGATAGGGGGGGACAAACAGGTCTGTTGTCCCGGGCCCAGGGTAGGGGGGGGGGGCCCAGAACTGACATTGGGTTGACATTAAAGGGCACATCTAAGATTATCTCGTCCCGGGCCCAGGCAAGACTGTCAGCTGGCCTGCATTAACTAACAGTGTGTAGTGTCATTTGTTAATGCTGACACAGGACATAAACTCATGTAGTTTTTTACGGGAACACAGTTTGTACTGTAATTGTTTAATGTTGATGCAGGACATTAATTCATGTAACAAGTTGTTTGCATGAATACTGTAGGCTAAGTGCTATACATTATTCATAAGATAATCCAATTTGTTAATATGATTACAGTGCGGCAACCATTACTAAGGTAGGCTGCCTACTTGCATCTTCAAATAGGTGTGACGCGCACAAAACGTATGGTCGCATTTAGGGTTAGGTATTGTTTGAAATGGGGATACATTACTTATATTGAAGGACACTTACTATGGTTCGCCAGTAGGGGGAAGAGAGACGTTTGTCGCGTTGCGTTGGGACTAAATTCGATCCAAACAAACACCTGCGCGTTCTGGTAACTCTTGAAGAAAAAGCTTTCTTTCTAATAACTTATCCTTTTTTCCAGGTTAGTAATGTACAAAAGTAGACTGGAAATTTCGATACTTGCCTGTTTAAGTGTATGTAGAGAGTTGGAAAAGTATAGTAATTTTATAACAATGAACTAGACAGGAAACCCATGTTGAATGTAAAATGCCATGATGATGGTGCCTTCCTTTGAAAACTGTATGAACATTTTTTTTTTTCGAAAACAACACTCCTGACAATATTCCTAGGGTTAATATAATTGAATTTTGTAATTGTATTGTTTAGGAACTTTGCAATTGTTGCACTGTAAGTGTTAGCGATTAGCTAGTTCCTGTTACCTGGCTCCAGTTAGCTGTATGCTAGCTCCAGTCAAGTGTTAGTTTCGGTTAGCAATTTGCTAGCTTGCTCAGCCATGTTATATTCGTGTTAACATTGAGGTAGTTTGCAATTGTGTAATCCTTTTACCAAATATTACTACACTAGCTGAACATGAAGGTGTTTTACACACAAATACAACATTACTGCTGTATAAGATTCAGAACTTTGTGAAATGTCTGATGTTAAAAGGGCTTGACAAAATTAAATTTGATTGACTGATTAATGTGGCTGTTTATTTTTTGCACAAGACTTGCCTGTTTACACTTCTACTGAAAATACATTACTCATCTCTTCCTTCATGATATCCACGTTTCCAGAGTGGTTGTTTTACAAATTGTCCTTATAGCATACACAGTTAATCCTGTCATTCATGAAGCGAGGATTATATGCTATTACTAGTATTCTAACACCAAACCATTAGTTCATACATTTTTGGCCCACTGAGTAATCATTGAGCTGGAATAAAGCATTAATAAAGGATACCTCATTATTAGGTAATTATTTAGTATCCCTTTAAGTAAAGTGATGAATTATTCTACCTTAACAATCACTAACTAATGACACATGGGTAGCTATAAACCCTTAATAACTGATACTTCACCATTAGTTAATTCTTTTGTGGCCCCTTAAGTAAGTGATGAATTGTCATACATTAATAATCACTAACTAATGACATGAGTTCATGGTCTGTCTTAACATGAACAAATGACACTACGCTCCGTTCGTGAATGCATTTGTAAATCATTAATAAAGTTGGGGTTATCATTATTAACTGTTTGTTTATGTCTTTGTTCATCATTCGTTCATGTTAACTACTGCATTTTTTTAATGGTAGTTCATGTACCCTTATTGGAAAGTGTTACCCAGCCACATATGTTCATTTGGATTCAGGTCTGGGCTCTGGCTGGGCCATTCCAAAACGTTAATCTTCTTCTGGTGAAGCCATGCTTTTGTGGATTTGGATGTGTGCTTTGGGTCGTTGTCGTGCTGAAAGGTGAACTTCCTCTTTAGCTTTCTAACGGACGCCTGAAGGTTTTGTGTCAAAATTGACTGGTACTGGAACTGTTCATAATTCCCTCCACACTGACTAAGGCCCCGGTTCTAGCTGAAGAAAAACAGCCCCAAAGCATGATGCTGCCACCACCATGCTTCACTGAGTGTATGGTGTTCTTTGGGTGATGTGCAGTGTTGTTTTTGCGCCAAACATACCTTCTGGAATTATGGCCAAAAAGTTCAACCTTGGTTTCATCAGACCATAACACATTTTCCCACATGCTTTAGGGGGACTTGATGTTTGTTTTTGCAAACTTCAGCCGGGCTTGGATGTTTTTCTTTGTAAGAAAAGGCTTCTGTCTTGCCACCCTACCCCATAGCCCATTCATATGAAGAATACGGGAGATTGTTGTCACATGTAGCACACTGCCAGTACTTGCCAGAAATTCCTGCAGTTCCTTTAATGTTGCTGTAGGCCTCTTGGAAGCCTCCCCGACCAGTTTTCTTCTCGTCTTTTCATAAATTTTGGAGGGACGTCCAGTTCTTGGTAATGTCTCTGTTGTGCCATATTTTCTCCACTTGATGATGACTGTCTTCACTGTGTTCCATGGTATATCTAATGCTTTGGAAATTCTATTGTACCCTTCTCCTGACTGATATCTTTCAACAATGAGATCCCTCTAAAGCTTTGGAAGGTCTCTGTGGACCATGGCTTTTGCTCTGAGATGCAACTGAGAAAATGACTAGAACAGCTGAACTTTATTTGTAATTAATCAGAGTCACTTTAAATGATGGCAGGTGTGTAATGACTTCTATTTAACATGAGTTTGAATGTGATTGGTTAATTCTGAACACAGCCACATCCCCAGTTATAAGAGTGTGTGCACACTTATGCAACCAGGTTAATGTAAAGTTTTTATTTTTCATTTTCCCCCCTTGAAGATTTCAGTTTGTTTTTCAATTGAATTGTTCACATAATAGGTCACATTAAAAGTGGAAAAAGTTCTGACATGATTTATCTTTGTCTCATTGTTTTACATCACAAAAACCTGGCATTTTTATAGGGGTGTGTATCCTTTTTATATCCACTGTAGACTTGTTCTGACATATAAATGTGGTATTTTAATATCATGGGGGAATTGTGAGAAAGCATGTCTTTTCCTGATGATATAAATGTATGTTAGTTCTATACTCTTGTTAAAGAACACAACACAGAGGAATAATGCTTTGCTATTAGGTGCTATATGAGGTACACATAGTAAACAGCTGCTGTTTATTATTGGAGGGGCCCCACAACCTGATATGTGTGTGGAGCCAAGGACTCAAGAAGGGACACTATACCAAACAAGTTAGGATACACATGTATAATAAACTTATATGATTGGCAGATGTCCAGAAAGTAGGATGTGCTGGTCTTATTTTGGTCTAGTATATATGTGCTGTTTAAGACCAGGACATTTGGGAAAGCACAGAGACATTTGGAAAGAACAAGAAAGACATGTACTATATTTTGTGAATGAACAACAAGGGACACTTCTCCCCCTGACTTGGGTCCATTATTATTCTGCAAAAGAACCAGAAGCTAACATCCCCGAGGTAGACATGCATGTGTAACAACTGTAAAACATGCAAGCACAATGGCAATTCTAAATGTGCAAAGGGGCAAATTGAATGTACAAGGTGCATGTGCAACTGAAATGCAGGGATAGCAGCGTTGAGGTTCCTGAGGTAGACATACCTTTAACAACTGATACTTTTCATTATCAGGAATTGGAAGGCAGTGTCAGAGAAGTACAAGGGACTAGGGCAACAAGGTCCCTGAGAGGCGCGGGGTATGGTAAGTGATAGGTCAGAGTTCACAGAGTTCTCTGGGTCACAGAGTTAAGCAAAGTTACAGTAGATGGAAAGAAACTGTTCCTGAGCCTGCTGGTGCGGGACTGAAGAGACCTGTGGCATGGGTATGAAGGGTCCCTGATGATCCAGCATGCCCTGCACAAACACCACTTGCGCTGGAGGTCTGCGATGGCAGGAAGCTGGGCACCAGTGATGTGCTGGGCAGTTTTCACCACCTGTTGCAGGGCCTTCCGGTCCGCTATGGAGCAACTGCTAAACCACACTGTGGTGCAGTTTGTCAGAAAGATCTCGGTTGTGCAGCGGTAAAAGTACAGGATGGCTTTCTTCAGCCTCCTCAAAAAGTACAGGTGCCTTTTTGACCAGGGCTTAGGTGTTGAGGGTCCAGGAGAGGTCCTCAGAGATGTGGACCCCCAGGCATTTGAAGCTGGGGGGACTCGGGCGTGGCTGCAGCTTTTAGACTTCCTGTAATCCACAATGAGTTCCTTGTTTTTTTTTGCGTTGAGGGCCAGGTTGTTGTCAGCGCACCATGCCGCCAGGCGCATGATCTCTTTCCTGTAGGCTGATTTGTCATTGTAACTGGTGTCATCTGCAAACTTAGCAATGGTGTTGGAACTGTGTACAGGAACACAGTCGTGGGTGAAGAGGAAGTACAGGAGGGGGCTCAGCACACAGCCTTGTGCAACACCAGTGTTCAGGATCAGGATGGAGGAGGTGAAGTTCTCTAATCTGACAAACTGGGGTCTGTTGGTTAGGAAGTCCAAAGTCCAGTGGCAGAGAGAGGGGCAGATCCCCATGTCATGGAGTTTATTGACCAGCCTAGAGTGGATGACAGCGTTGAATGTTAAGTTGAAGTCTATGAATAGCATTCTCACATAGGTGTAGGTTTTGTCCAGGTGGGTCAGGGCAGAGTGTAAAGCTGTGGAGATGGCATCCTCTGTAGACCTGTTCGACCGGTAGGCAAACTGGTAGGGATCCAGTGTTGGGGGAGGCAGGACTTAAGGTGGGCCAGAACTAGTCTTTCAAAGCACTTCATGATTGTGGGGGTGAGTGCAACCAGTCTGAAGTTATTCAGGCTAGACACGGTCGACTGCTTCAGCACTGGCACAATGGTTGTGGTCTTGAAGCACGTTGGGGCAACCGCCTGGGCCAGTGATATGTTGAAAATGTCAGTGAAGACCTCGGCCAGCTGACCAGCACATGCTCTGACCACATGCCCGGGGACGCCATCGGGACCAGCAGCCTTGCGTGCATTCACCCTGCTCAGTGCAGACGACACTTCTGCGGTGGATAGTCTGGGGGGGTGACATCTGTGGGGAGTTCAGCTTTAATGGCTGGCTCTTTGTTGTCTCTGTCGAAGTGTGCATAAAACCTGTTTAACTCATCGGTGAAGGAGATGTTGCTGGCTGTGGGGGTAGGGTTTTTTGGTTGGTAGTCAGTTATGGCTCGGATGCCCTGCCACATGCGTCAGGATTCAGAGTTGTTGTAGAAGTGCTCCTCAATCCCCAGTTTGTGCTAATTTTTAGTCATCTTGATGCCTTTTTCAGGTTGGCCCTGGATGAGCTGTAGGCCTCCTGTTGCGGATAATTCTTTTCCACTTCTCCGGTTCGAGGGTTGAGTCCACTTGATCCTAATTCCTCAATTATAAATAATCCAGGAAACCAATACTTTAATTCTAATAGTTTATTACAAGCTTGTAGGTGATACGCAGACAAAGTACACTCATGTGCATGTTCCTAGGTATGACAAAGACACAGATTTTGAGGGGCCCCTTATATTTTCTTCAAATATCTGGTTCTCATTTTAATGCTCCTAACCACATAGGACCAACCGTCATCCTATGGAAAACCCAGGCATGGGGAAAACCTAATGAGAGAAAGGATCACAAATATCAACTAAGCTAAACTTGTACACTAAGCATATACTCAGAGTAACATATCAGGGAAAAAACAAACTTAAAATGTCAATATGCTGTCATGTGTTACATAATGAGTTAAAGTGTAAAATCGAGTCCTTTGTCACTAACCTGAAAAAACATTCTCCAAACATTATGAAAGTGTATGAGTGTAAAAGTGTAGAATATGAAAGTAGCCAGGCTGAGATTCCATGACACCAGATGATGTAGAATCTAGGTTAGGATCCGATGAGAAGAAAACAGAAAACCGGAGTCTGCGGATCCTGGAACGGCTTGCTCCACACCCAGTGGATCTCATCATCTCCAGAACACATCTGAAAAGATACCAACATTTAGATAAAACAAACACTATACCCTTCGGAGTCATTTAGAATTCACTCAATAACCCAACCTACCTTATTCCTTCTTCAGTAGATACGCTGGGATGTGGTTCTTGTCAAAAGTCATCGTCAAACATACAGTCCTCTAACTTGTAATCACCAATTTCAACAGGGTCATCTTGGTAGGGGCATTCGGCCGATAATAGCGGCATGGTTACCTCTTTTCCATCTGGCATCATTATGCCGACCCATTTCAACAACATAGCTTTTGCACAGGTCAACATTATGGTAATATACCCATGACAGTGCTGCAAATTGACATACTACAGCCAATGGTTCTGGTATTGTTTCCATAATTGTAGGCCATGTACTAGGAGATAGAATTGTCACTATACAGGGGCAACCATTATTGCTTGCCATTCTTACAGAATGGGTCAACTGTTGAAACCACATATTTCTACCAGCCCATGGGTCTGCAATTTTTACCTCTGAGACATCAAATTCAAAAGCTTTCCACACTGTCTCTCTTCTATGTCGCACATATTTATCCCCTATCAGGTCAGTTTGTGTATCAATCAAGTCTTTATCAGGGAATAAGAGAGGTTCTGGACCTACAATAGTCAGTATTGTCATTATTGTCAGTCCAATTGTTAATGACAAAAACCCTCCACAGCTGATACTTCTCTGTTGCTTTCCAATTCTTCCTCTCCATTTGCGGTCACCTCTTTCGGATCTTTTTACCTGTTGCAATAGTTCAGGTGAATCCAACCTTGTCGGCACTCCACTTTGACCACTGTTGGTGTACTCAAGATCACCTGGTACAGCCCCAGCCATCATGGCTGTCTCCATTTGTGCTTGATGAGCCTTTACAAGTACCTGATCACATGGTTGTACAACGATGTCCTGGTTTTCTGGTGATGGACTATGAGATTGTCGTACCTATGAATACACACGTCTTAAAGCAGAGGTTAGTCCTTTCAAACACTTACTCAACACCTGATCAAACTCTTGTTCAAAATCCAACTACTCCTGGGGGTCTCATTGAGGGTACAGTCATTGGTCTTCCTGTCACAATTTCATGGAGCGTAAGGCCCGTGCCTCTGTTTGCAGAGACCCTCATATTCATCAGAGCTAATGGTAAACATTCAACCCAATTAATTCATGTCTCTTTGCATGCTTTGGCTAATGTGCTTTTTAGCATTCTGTTAGCTCTTTCAACAATTCCTACACTTGAGGATGGTAAACACATGAGAATTTTTGTTTGATACCTAAGCTCTTGCACATCTCTTTGATCAAATCTGCTGTGAAATGAGTGCCATTGTCTGATGTAAGTGTGGTGCAAACACCGAAACGCAGAAAACATTTGTTAGCCAGATGTTTCGCAACGGATCTGGCATCACAGTTAGCAGTATCGCCTGTTCGCGCGCCGTTCAATCATGTCAATGTAATCAATAACCAAGTGGGTAAATGGGCCCATCGGGGGTGGCATGGTCCCAGGGACTGTTTGAATTCCCTTTTTGGTATTGTGCTCTTGGCACGTCAGGCATTCGTAAATGAAATTTTGACAATGTTCTGCACAATTTGGAACAAACCAATCAGCTGACAATTTTCTTACCATCTCCCCCCGAGGAGAGTGGCAAACACTGTGTGCCGCTCTACACAACAAGGATATCAAATCCTTAGGGGCGACCACTTTCCCAGAGTTCGCTTGGTGCCACGGGCCAGAGTCGGGGTCCTGCATGCATCCTCTGGAACCCTAGAACAGGTGATCAGAGACTGCCGCTTTTTGCATGTTCAGTATGTCTTCCAGGGAGCAATCACTACAACCCACTAAAGGGAATGCGTGAAACTCAACTGGGGTCAGAGCTTCAGCTGCCTGTTTAGCAGCACGGTCGGCTATATGATTACCTTGTGACACAATGTCTCTACCTCCTGTATGTGCTGCACATTTGACTACTGCAAGAGCTTAAGGTAATTTCATAGCTTCAAGCAAGTTTCTAATTAAGTCACAATGTTTAACAGGGGATCCTACTGCAGTCAGGTATCCTCGAGCTGCCCACACACCTGCCCAACTACACACTACACCAACCGCGTAAGCAGAGTCACTATATACAGTCAGTCTTTTGTCATCCCATAATTTACAAGCATGGGTGAGTGCCAATAACTCAGCTACCTGTGCCAAATGATGGGATGGGATTTTTTCTGTAAAATGGATGGGATTTTTTCTGTAATTTACCATTTACAATGGTAAATCCGCATAGCAAATTAGCTTATGCAAATTGAGATCAGGAGAAAAGCGGCAAAAGCTATTGGCCCGTTGGCTGTAGGACATTATAGCCTCCTGCGGCCTGCCAGCAGCAAAACGCCGGCGGCCTGCCATCGATTGCTCACTGGGTTAGTGTTTGTACACCATGTTTTGTTTACATAAATGCACAGTCCACCACCTCTAGTTTCACCGGAGTCCACTTCAATCCATACTGCTCTGAAGACATCGCGGCCATCCAGCTCAATTACGTTGTTGCATATGTTGTTGTTAAGCCACGTGAAAATCATGACACTGTAATAATCCATAATCCATTTTTGTGAGACGATTTTGTCCATTTTGTTCGCCAGTGACCATACGTTAGCGAGGAAAAGGCTAGGTAGTGAAGGCCGCCATCTTGGTAGAGATATCATAGAACAGTGTTGCTGGTTGAGAAGCATTATGGCCTGAGGGAAAACATTGTTTGTGAGTTTGGAAGTGCGTGTCCTGATGCTCTGGTAGCGTCCACCAAACGGCAGCAGTGTGAACAGACCATAGCCTGGGTGGCTGTAGTTAGTCTTTGCCGATGTTCCGTGCTTTCCTAATGCATCGTGTGTGGTAGATGCCTTGCACAGAGGGAAGATGTAAAATTAATTCTGAAAACACCTCATGTCGGATAAGAAACAATAAACCGTGCTACAATGTGACTAACAGAACCAATATATACTGAACTCATGAAAACACCTCATGTCAGATAAGAAACAATAAACCATGCTGCACTGTGACTAACAGAACCAATATATACTGAACTCATGAAAACACCTCATGTCGGATAAGAAACAATAAACCATGCTACACTGTGACTAACAGAACCAATATATACTGAACTCATGAAAACAGGTGTGTCTGCTGCCATCACTCTCCGGTCGGTGGTTAGAACACCGGAAGGAAGAGGAGCTGCGGTGCCACATGGACAGAGTCTCACCACAGCTCCTAAACTGGCAGAGCAATTTACATCCGTTCCTGGGCCAAAATGGAGGGCATTGTAAGTTTTCAAAAAGTGAATTTGGTTTCTGGTAAGTGTAAAGTGTGGTTTTAGAAAAGGGAAAAATAAAAAATAAGTATTGGAAAGGGGAAGATGAAACAGGAGTTCTGTCCATGTGTGTTTTTGATGGGTATGTGTTTATTCATGTCAATGTGTCATTACTTTCAGTTTGTTTCCTATCTATATATTGTGTGTTTTTGTAGTCTACAGTCTTGATCCAGGAAGTGTGTTTCCATGATGTGTTTACAGGTCTAAGCAGAGAGAGAAGGAGAGGGTCTAAGCCTCTAAAATAAGTCTCTCCAAGGAGAGAGAGCAGGGCACTGCCTCTGTAATGAGTCAGTCTGTGAATCATGACAGCCATGCCAAGATGTGTGAACATTTTAAGATTAATGTGTCACGGTTGTAGGCATGAGGACACAGGCACAAAGGTTCAGGAACAGATTCAGTTTAATAACACAACTCAAGAACACAACACGCCACATAAAACACATGCATGCACTAAAACACAGAATATAGAACTGCAACGACCGGCGACCAGCCGTTACAATCACATGACAAAAACAACAGTAGATGAGGTTAACCTGTCAGAGATAAGTAGTACTGACATAATCAAAAATCTAAATAGCAGTATTTTTTAAATTAGCAACATTAAGAAGTAGTACCTCTTAACTGCTTGGTCAAATCCATATCAGTTCCTCACCCATCCACTCTCACCCCTACCCAATGTCCCCAAATATTATGTTGTATCAAAGTTAAGTTATCATTTTGTCAGTAAATATTGCAAAGATTTGTTTGTGACAACATTACCTTGTTCTTAAAGACAAATTCACTGCATCCAACACAGATCTGGTGCTTTTCAAATATTCAATTAGAACAGCCAGGCATGTGCCCAGGCAGGGGTGAAGGGGGGTGACGGTCCCTGCCCCTCTGCCCTGCCCTTCCGACCTGCCCCTCTGACCTGCCCCTTCCCTGCCATTGACAAAGTGCCCTCCTATCCAGATGTTTTTTGTTTTTAAAGCAATAACATATTTTTCTGAACACAACCAAAGAGTTCCTAGTAACATTAAAAATAGGCACCCAAGTGAAAAACAGAACACCCCTCTCCTTCAAAATGGTTTGGTCTAACTTGAAACTGTGCATCCAGTGTTGAATGCGCTGCCCACATCCTGGGTAGTTCATAATTCAAGCGCCTTGGCTAGGTAAGTCTGTTACAGCTATGAGTCAATACATCGGTTATCAGCATATGAGCATCCAACTAGCTAACATACAAGACACTGGTTTACTGGTGAGTGCGTGAAACAATTCTTCCTGCTGCTGTTTTCACCCTCACTATCTGACAAAATCTAAATTTCATCCCCTAACAACTTTGAATGTTTATAAAATATTTATAAAATCGCTGGCTACCTAGGTAGTTACCTTAAGCTTTAGTGGTGCTAGCTTGGAATGTATTGCTCAACAGCAATAGCGCATTGCTACAGTAGCTACATTAACTTAACAAATCAATTATTAGGCTGAGCTGGCTCATCCTTTTTGTAGGCAGACAGATTTGTATTCAGAAATTCACCACAATCTCACCACAAGAACAATTTCTTTCCTACAGCAGTAGGCCTCATGAACATGCCCCTGGAGTCAAACTGACTATAGACGCTCCCCACATACCCACACAGTCCTCTACTTGACAAATCTATGACCACTTTGCATATTTACACACAACCTCAACTGGACAATTCTTGTACCTTACACATATTTCTTAGTATATTTTTAGTAATATATTAATGCTCAGTCTACTGAATTTATGCTCAGTCACCATTCTTATTCTTATTTGTTTTTATTTCTTTTGTACAAAAATTGCTGCACCAACGACCAGAACAACTTCCTAGTTTGTTGTGAAACTTACTTGGCAATAAAACTTCCTGATTCTGATCCATTCCACAGTCACAATAGAAGACATAAGTTTCAATCCGGCCCAATTTATGTTTTTTGTGGTTATTAAAATCACTTCAGCCCTCTATTAAACATCTCAAACTTGTTCCAAAGTACATAATAATTATTATAGACCTATAAATGTGTGAATAACTGCTTTTCTGGCCAACAAAAACATTTTGACAAAACACATATGACATCAAATAAAAACATGTGTAGACCTCAGTTGAACTTCAAAATCCTTATTTGGGCCTTGAACCAAAGGTTTGCCACCACTGCTTTAGGCTGTTATGCAAACTATGCTGCTGTGCTTTAGTGACCCGACTGGGACATATTTGTAATAAATATGTCTGCTCTTTTTGATGGTTGCCGTGCAAACATGCTGGAGGTTTTGGTCAAGTTCAAACCATATGCACGAAGTGCTTTGGCTAGTTTCCTGTACTGAAAGCTCACTGACTGTTTCTTACTTAACTTGTTCTCCTAAGTGTCACAGTTAATAAAGGCCAAAATACAATTGGCATTGTGTACCGTTTCTCATTGTGATATACAATGAAGTGGTACATAAGAAAGGAAGGAAGCTGACTGATTGGTCGGATTCACAGGCACATAGTATAGAAAAGGAATACTTATTGTTGTTATGCATTAAACAGTTTGGCTATTTCTCCTGCGAGTGTAGATATTTAATATATATATTTTTAAATGTTTTCGGGGGGGGTTGCTCTTTTTTGGGTTTGGCCCCTGCCCCTCCAGAGGTCTGTGCACGGGCCTACTTACAGCCCTCTGAAACGGTGCAATTACAACATTCAAACCGGCACTCTGGGCTAGTGCACTTTAAGTAAGCCTTTAAAACCTTAATGCATCAAAACATTTTGATCAACAGCTTAAGGTGTTAACAGTTCTAGATACAGAATAAAATGTTAACTTTTCTTTACTCTTTATCTGGAATAAACATCAATGACAGAAACACCAGGTACCTTAGTTGACACAAAATGGAAAACATTTCAGAAAGACAACTTCCCATAGCTAGTTAGCCAGGACGAATATGAACTCAAAAGCGAGGTGCTAATTCTTGACATTGCTACACAAGGGTGTGAGCAGGACAACATTGCTAAAGCCCCACATTACTATTTTTGTCAAGTGCCTTACATACAATCGGGGCCAAGTATTTATAATGAAAGGGATATTGATATTCACATTAGCACACTTACTTTTGCATCTATGTATTACTTTTGCATTAAACTGTCTTACAAACCACAATATAGTTTTCAAATTCAACAGGTCCTGGCCATATTTGAGCACATCTAATACATTATTTTGGAGTCAAACCTGAAGAATGCCACGGCAAGTACTGTTAGTTCTGGAAATATTTGGATACTGACACAGTTTTAAAAATGTTGGCTCTGTACGCCACCACAGTGGATTTGAAATGAAACAACCGAGATGCAATTGAAGAGCAGACTTTCAGCTTTAATTCAAGAGGTTGTACAAAAATATTGCATGAAACGTTTAGGAATTGCAACCATTTTCATACACAGTCCCCTTATTTCAGGGGCTCAAATATAATTGGACAAATTAACACAATCATAAATATAATTTTAATTTTTAATACTTTGTTGAGAATCCTCTGCAGGCAATGACTGCTTGAAGTCTGGAACGCATGGACATCACTAAATGCAGCATTTCCTCCTTTGTGATGCTTTGCCAGGCCATTACTGCAGCTGTCTTCAGTTGTTGTTTGTTTGTGGGTCTTTCTGCCTTAAGTTTTGCCTTCAGCAAGTTAAATGCATGCTCCATCGGGTTGAGATCAGGTGATTGACTCGGGCATTGCAGAATATTCCACATATTTGCCTTAAAAAACTCCTCAGTTGCTTTTGCAGTATGTTTTGAGTCATTGTCCATCTGTAAAGTGAAGTGCCGTCCAATCAACATTTCTGAATTTGGCTGAATCTGAGCAGACAATATATCCCTACACTTTAGAACTCATCTGGCTGCTTCTGTCTTCTGTCACATCATCAATAAACACTAGTGACTGTTGTGGAAATCACTAAATGGGAAAGGCAAATAAACTGTAGATTATTTTCACATGTAAAGCTTTATTCAAGATTTATAAACCTGGAATAGTTAACAACACTGTCCCCCCCCCCCCTCCCATGTATGATCAGAGGTCTACATACATTCAGTACAGCCTACTGGGTCCCCCCCGCCCCTGTATGGTTAGAGGTCTATATACATTCAGTACAGCCCACTGTGTCCCCCCCCC
>JACXGI010006045.1:0-11762 GCA_016801175.1 Esox masquinongy | reverse complement strand
TCTATATACATTCAGTACAGCCCACTGTGTCCCCCTCCCATGCATGGTTAGAGGTCTATATACATTCAGTACAGCCCACTGTGTCCCCCTCCCATGCATGGTTAGAGGTCTATATACATTCAGTACAGCCCACTGTGTCGCCCTCCCATACATGGTTAGAGGTCTATATACATTCAGTACAGCCCACTGTGTCCCCTCCCATACATGGTTAGAGGTCTAAATACATTCAGTACAGCCCACTGTGTCCCCTCCCATACATGGTTAGATGTCTATATACATTCAGTACAGCCCACTGAGGTTGTACTGAATGTTATGGGGGTAGGCTGATGGAGAAATTTGTCTGACCTGGAAGGTGTTTGCATTGACGCTTCAATGTCTCTTTCCAGCTGTTTTACATTGGACAAATCACTGCTGTAGTCAATGGACAATTTGTACTTCTCCTTGTTACTAATCAGCAACTCTGATGGTCTTTTCTCCAATCCTTCATCATCCACTCCATATTGATCTGCTATTTCTCTCAGTTGTTCTTGAAAAAACTCTAAGTCCACCATGACATTATCCAATTGCATACTGTTATAGTTACACTGAGTGTAAGACGTTGTTTTGGATTAAAATGTCTGTTATTGCGTTGTCACGGCCTCAATTATCCATTTTTCTTTCCAATTTCACATACATGTTCACTTTATAACCAGGAGACAGGCAGCTTATCTTGAAATTTGGAGTATGCTGTGTTGTTTTTGTGCCAAACATACCTTTTGTAATTAATTCCAAAAAGTTCAACCATGGTTTCATCAGAACATAACACATTTTCCCACATGCTTTTTGGGGACTTGATGTTAGTTTTTGCAAACTTCAGCCGGGCTTGGATGTTT
Source organism: Esox masquinongy (assembly GCA_016801175.1). Classification (NCBI taxonomy): domain Eukaryota; kingdom Metazoa; phylum Chordata; class Actinopteri; order Esociformes; family Esocidae; genus Esox; species Esox masquinongy. The sequence continues at coordinate 10,890 of JACXGI010006045.1, read as the reverse complement.
TTCTTTGTAAGAAAAGGCTGTCTTGCCACCCTACCCCATAGCCCATTCATATGAAGAATATGGGAGATTGTTGTCACATGTAGCACACAGCCAGAACTGGCCAGAAATTCCTGCAGTTCCTTTAATGTTGCTGTAGGCCTCTTGGAAGCCTCCCTGACCAGTTTTCTTCTTGTCTTTTCATCAATTTTGGAGGGACGTCCAGTTCTTGGTAATGTCTCTGTCGTGTCATATTTTCTCCACTTGATGATGACTGTCTTCACTGTGTTCCATGGCATATCTAATGCTTTGGAAATTCTTTTGTACCCTCCTCCTGACTGATATCTTTCAACAATGAGATGCTCTCTGCAGACCATGGCTTTTGCTCTGAGATGCAACTAAAAAAAAATCAGGAAAATCGTACTTGAACAGCTGAACTTTATTTGTGATTAATCCGAGTCACTTTAAATAATGGCAGGTGTGTAATGACTTCTATTTAACATGAGTTTGAATGTGATTGGTTAATTCTGAACACAGCCACATCCCCAGTTATAAGAGGGTGTGCACACTTATGCAACCAGGTTATTGTAAGGTTTTTATTTTTCATTTTTCCCCCTCGAAGATTTCAGTTTGTTTTTCAATGGAATTGTTCACATAATAGGTCACATTAAAAGTGGAAAAAGTTCTGACATGATTTATCTTTGTCTCATTCTTTTACATCACAGAAACCTGGCATTTTAACAGGGGTGTGTAGACTTTTTATATCCACTGTAGGCTACTGTACATTTAAGATTCGATAGAGACCTCTAAGATGAGGCTAACAGGCTAGACTATTGGCTTCCATAATTATTTTTGAAATTATAGTTATTCAGTGGATTGTGACTTCTGAGAAGTGTTAAGCATTGGTGATGAAAGAGTTTGCATTCCGACTTCACAGTGGCCTAAAACTCTGTCATTCTCTTGCGCAAAAATGATTCACTGATTGAATTAATCTTCATGAATCGTTCATGATTCGCACATCACTAAAGAACATAAGTGCAAACAATTCTGCAGCTTAAGAACATGTCATTAATCTGACGTAGACTCTTCTTAGGACCTTTCTAAAGAACAAATTCAAGAAAAAACTTAGATATTGGTAAATGAGGCCCAATGTGATATGTTGGATAAATCCAAGTCATTTACCACAGACAACACACAGAAGACACTCCAAATGTCTCTGAAGCCCAATGCTACAAGTCAAAAGCAGTATTCTGGTGTTTCAAAACACAGTAAAACTTATAAATAATGCTTGATCTGAATTGTTTTATTTACATACATTGTACATGTGAGAGACAGTGCTGCTCTTTAATGGGTTAGAAACAGAACCTATACAGTATGATTGTAGTGTGGTTATAGCAGGTGTTTGCTGAAGTCTAGTGGAAGGTAACACTACAACACTTATCAATGTGTGGCACGGGAAGACGGCTGAACTGAAATCGAAAGTAACTTTTTTTTTGGTCCAGGCTCCATTTTGAGACATCGCAGCAAAAAACACAAGGGAAGATACAACAATAACGTAAGTATTTGAAGGACAAATAATATTTCCAAAGGGACAGAAAATGAGAATGAGTACCGGAAGTGAGATATTGTTAGTTCTTGAGATTTAAAACTTAATGATATAACTGCTTATATAAGCAGATAAATAAATACTGTCGTGTACAGGAAAATATTTCCTGCTAAACACGAGCAAAGGCCCTAACGGCGCTTCCTCATTCAACAAGTAATGACCAGTTACTTATGTTGGCCTTGTTTATGTTTTCTAAGTGAATCATTTGGGCTCTTTTATGAGCAAACTTTAGGATTAACTTTGTGACATCGGGTGTAACTTCTCGATTAACCCCTTGTCTTATTCTGTCCACTTTTGATCCATGAACGAAATCATGAAAAAGTCACAGGAGAATTTTATTAGCATGATTAGAAAATGTTGATCTTCTTTAGGTCTTACATGTTCTTCCATAATTACAAAGTATTTATTCTATATGATTATATATTCTATACAATATACACAGTTATAAGACAGGTTTATTGTACAAAATACCCTATATGGTATGTTCCAATCTCCCCTTTGGTCCATGGGTCTATTTATAGAGTCACATGGACAGCTCCTAGCAGGATGTATGGACAGGATATGTGGGGCCCCTCACAGGCATGACCTCGTACCAACTGTCCTTTGTTCAGAGTTACGTTTCTCATGCCTATAATCTCACACACACACACACACACACACACACACACACATACACACACACACACACACATACACACACATACACACACACACACATACACACACACATACACATACACACAGACTACGAAAAGTGGAGAGGGTTTACCAGAGGTATGGTGTTATGGCAATTTATGCTGCATCTCTAAACTGCTCCGAGCAGGTTATCGTCATGGTTAACTCGATATTACCCTATATAAGCTACGCCCCTCCGCCCACAATCTTGCTGGCACGTTTGGAAGACCCAAATGACACTGGTGCATGGATTCCAGTAGGCTCACTCTGCAGGATGAGGGTGTTTAGAAACCGTGCAATTCCTGTGGTTTACCCTGATGATGTTATCTATGAAAGATATCAATTATCATCTTAGGGAATTCAGTATCTTTGCTGGCTTCTCAGGCCTGGTGGAACTATGTTTTAGACCCGTTTTAGATTAATTCCAAATAGTCAATTAATTAATGTAACAAATGAATTTAATATATAAAGAGAGTATTACAATTACTGTACAAGTATCCAAGATAAAAGTTCTCCGGAGATTGAAGATGCAGGCAGGAGTGAGAAAAATACAAGAGAGAGCTTTCCCAAACTCCACTCTAGTTTATACTGTTGTGCTCATAGGTTTGCATACCCTGGCAGAAATTGTGAAATTCTGGCTTTGATTTTGAAAATATGATTGATCCTGCAGAAAAACTGTCTTTTATTTTAGGATAGTGATCATATGAAGCCATTTATTATCACATAGTTGTCTGGCTCCTTTTTAAATCATAATGATAACAGAAATTACCCAAATGACCCTGATCAATAGTTTACGTACCCTTGAATGTTTGGTCTTGTTACCGACACACAGGGTGACACACACAGGTGAAAATGGCAATTAAAGGTGAATTTCCCACACTTGTGGCTTTTTAAATTGTTATTAGTGTCTGTGGATAAATAGTCAATGAGTTTGTTAGCTCTCACGTGGATGCGCTGAGCAGGCTAGATACTGAGCCATGGGGAGCAGAAAATAACTGTCAAAAGACCTGCGTAACAAGGTAATGGAACTTTGTAAAGATGGAAAAGTATTTAAAAAGATATCCAAAGCCTTGCAAATGCCAGTCAGTACTGTTCAATCACTTATTAAGAAGTGGACAATTCGGGGATCTCTTGATACCAAGCCAAGGTCAGGTAGACCAAGAAAGATTTCAGCCAAAACTGCCAATTTAGCGGAAGATAATATTGCGCATTTTGGAGAAAGATGCTGGTGCATCCTTAGGTTACGACAGACAACTTGTCTCTACATTTTAATTTAGAGAACTTTAAAAAAAAAAGTAACATAGGCTAAAAAATTTAACAAAAGCATGTGAAAATTAAACATTAATTGTCAGATCCCGCGGGTGATTTGGATAGGAAGTTGAGGGCCTAGACTTTGGCTCGGATATAGGCTACTGTACGTTTCAGATGTGATGAAGACCTCTAAGATGAGGCTAACATAGGCTTGCCTATTGGCTTCCATAATTATTTTTGAAATTGTAGTTATTCAGTGGATTGTGATGTCTGACAAATGTTAAGCATTGGTGATGAAAGAGTTTGCATTCTGTCTTCACAGCGGCCTAAAGCTCTGTCATTCTCTAGTGCAAAAGTGATTCACTGATTGAACGAATCTTCTAGAGCAGTGATTCAGTATACCCAGTTCACTGAAAAGATTAGTTCAAAAAGAACGAATCGTTCATGATTCGCACATCACTAAAGAACATAAGTGCGAACACTTCTGCGGCTTAAGAACACGTCATTAATCTGACGTAGATTTTCTTAGGACCTTTCTATAAAAACAAATTTAAGAAAAAACTTGGATAGATATTGGTGAATGAGGCCCAGTGTGATGAATATGTTGGATAAATCCAAGTCATGCACCACAGACAAACACAGAGTAGACACTCCAACTGTCTCTGAAGCCCAGTGTTACCAGGCAAATGCAGTATTCTGGTGTTTCAAAACACAGTAAAACTTATAAATAATGCTTGATCTGAATTGTTTTATATATACATTCTACATGTGAGAGACAGTGCTGCTCATTCCTGGGTTAGAAACAGAACCTGTACTGTATGATTGTAGTGTGGTTATAGCAGGTGTTTGCTGAAGTCTAGTGGAAGGTAACAATATAACACTTCTCAATATGTAGCATGGGAAGATGACGGAACTGAAATCGAAAGTAACTTTTTTTTTGGTCCAGGCTCCATTTTGAGACATCGCAGCAAAAAACACAAGGGAAGATAACAATAACGTAAGTATTTGAAGGACAAATAATATTTTCAAAGGGTCAGAAAATGAGAATGAGTACCAGAAGTGAGATATTGTTAGTTCTTGAGATTTAAAAGTTAAAGATGATGTAACTGCTTATATAAGCAGATGAATAAATACTGTTGTGTACAGGAATATATTTCCTGCTAAACACGAGCAAAGGCCCTAACGGCGCTTCCTCATTCAACAAATAATGACCAGTTACTTATGTTGTGCTTGCTTAAGTTTTCTAAATGAATCATTTGGGCTCTGTAATGAGTAAACTTTAGGATTAACTTTGTGACATTGGGTGTAACTTTCCGATTAACCCCATGTCTTATTCTGTCCACTTTTGATCCATGAACAAAATCATAAAACCGGAAGACACAGGACAACTTTATTAGCATGAGTAGAAAATGTTGATCTTCTTTAGGTCTTACATGTTCTTCCATAATTACAAAGTATTTATTCTATATGATTTTTATATTCTATTCAATATACACAGTTATAAGACAGGTTTATTGTACAAAATACCCTATATGGTATGTTCCAATCTCCCCTTTGGTCCATGGGTCTATTTATAGAGTCACATGGACAGCTCCTAGCAGGATGTATGGACAGGATATGTGGGGCCCCTCACAGACATGACCTCGTACCAACTGTCCTTTGTTCAGAGTTATTGTTACGTTTCTCATGCCTATAATCTCACACACACACACACACACACACACACACACACACACACACACACACACACATATACACACACACACACACACACTACGAAAAGTGGAGAGGGTTTACCCAAGGTATGCTGTTATGGCAATTTATGCTGCATCTCTAAATTGCTCCGAGCAGGTTATCTTCATGGTTAACTCGATGTTACCCTATATGAGCTACGCCCCTCTGACCACAATCTTGTCTGGAAAAATGCTGGCAAATTTGGTAGACACAAACGACACTGGTGCATGGATTCCAATAGGCTCACTCTGCAAGGTGAGGGTGTTTAGAGACCGTGCAACTCCTGTAGTTTACCCTGATGATGTTCTCTATGAAAGATATTGATTATCATCTTAGGGAATTCAGTATCTTTGCTGGCTTCTCAGGCCTGGTGGAACTATATTTTAGACCCGTTTTAGATTAATTCCAAATAGTCAATGAATTAATGTAACAAATGAATTTAATATATAAAGAGAGTATAACAATTACTGTACAAGTATCCCAGATAAAAGTTCTCCAGAGATTGAAGATGCAGACAGGAGTGAGGAAAATACAAGAGAGAGCTTTCCCAAACTCCACTCTGGTTTATACAGTTGTGCTCATAGGTTTGCATACCCTGGCAGAAATTGTGAAATTCTGGCTTTGATTTTGAAAATATGATTGATCCTGCAGAAAAACTGTCTTTTATTTTAGGATAATGATCATATGAAGCCATTTATTATCACATAGTTGTCTGGCTCCTTTTTAAATCATAATGATAACAGAAATCATCCAAATGACCCTGATCAATAGTTTACGTACCCTTGAATGTTTGGTCTTGTTACCGACACACAGGGTGACACACACAGGTGAAAATGGCAATTAATGGTTGATTTATATTGCAATTAGTGTCTGTGTATAAATAGTCTGTTTAGCTCTCACGTGGATGCACTGAGCAGGCTAGGTACTGAGCCATGGGGAGCAGGAAAGAACTGTCAAAAGACCTGCGTAACAAGGTAATGAAACTTTATAAAGATGGAAAAGGATATATAAAGATGTCCAAAGCCTTGCAAATGCCAGTCAGTATTGTTCAATCACTTATTGAGAAGTGGAAAATTCGGGGATCAAGCCAAGGTCAGGTAGACCAAGAAAGATTTCAACCAAAACTGCCAGAAGAATTGTTCAGGATACAAAGAAAAACCCACAGGTAAACAGAAGAGAAATACAGGCTGCTCTGGAAAAAGACGGTGTGGTTGTTTCAAGGAGCACAATACGACAATACTTGAACAAAAATGAGCTGCATGGTCGAGTTACCAGAAAGAAGCCTTTAGTGCGCCAATGCCACAAAAAAGCCCTCTTACACTTTTCAGCACAACATAAGCACAAGCCCAAGTTGTCCCTACAGTGGTTACAGCAGAAAAAGGTGAAGTTTCTGGAGTGGCCATCACAGTCTCCTGACCTTAATATCATCGAGCCGCTCTGGGGAGATCTCAAACGTGCGGTTCATGCAAGGCGACCAAAGACTTTGCATGACCTGGAGGAAGTTTGCCAAGACAAATGGGCAGCTATACCACCTGCAAGAATTTGGGGGCCTCAAACTATTACAAAATACTGCACACTGTCATTGATGCTAAAGGGGGCAATACACAGTATTAAGAATTAAGACTTTTGAACATGGGCCAGTTCATTTTTTTCTTTGTTGGCATGTTTTGTTTTATGATTGTGCCATTCTGTTATGACCTACAGTTGAATGTGAATCTCATAAGAAATAAAAGATAAGTTTTGCCTGCTCACTCAAGTTTCCTTTACAAATGGTACATATATTACCAATTCTCCAAGAGTATGCAAACTTTTGAGCACAACTATAAGTCCCTCCTGTGCCCCCTGCAACTTTTACCCACTTATTCCATATTGCATGACTTTAACACGATTACCTCTATTTAAGTATCAAATAAACAAACTCACATTCTCATAGTCACTATGCATCCCAACACATTAGTTCTTACTTTGCTAAACCAAATAAAAATGGTAAGATGTATTCTGCTCAACCATAACCATGTTAGACTTTACATCAAACAATTTCCAAAAAAAAAAAATTAGACAAATACTGTGACTGGAAGATGTAAAACATAACAGATGCCAATGCTCCGTTATAACTATGCAAACAGGAAAAACCCAATTCTTCATGTAACTCTTTAAGAGCCAATTTTGATTTGCTTTGAACTCTCAGTTCAGCTCTTTTCCATCATAATTAATCATAGCATACAGTGGATGCTATGATTAATTACTGTGCATACAGTATATTTAAATGATGGCGGGTGTGTAGACATTTTATATCCACTGTACATTCCCCCCTGCTTTCACGTCATAAAGTCAATTGAAAGACGCCATGAGTGAAAGCAGAATCACAGCGAATAAGGCCCTCAGTACATGATGGAAATGAAAAAAAAAATTGGTAGCAGGGACGAATCCAATTTTCATTCAATAAGGAGCTGCATACTGTATATTTAGCAGTGAATTGAGTGTGTTTTGGCAAAACCTTCCTCTTATTTGCCCTGTTAAAGGCACTAGCAATGTAGCGTAAGGCGTAACTTGACCCAGGTCAGTTAACTTCCACCCTGTCTTATGACACGTGTCCTAAGTCTGGAATGGTCCTATCTTGACCCAGGTCAGTTAACTTCCACCCTGTCTTATGACACGTGTCCTAAGTCTGGAACGGTCCTATCGATCAATCCTCAGACGGAGGAACTTTTTATGATTCCTTGGTCAACTCACTTCTTTTGACACAATCATTAACTAAACCAAATACTCCCCCTATATGAACAATTAGCCAGCCTTTTGCCGCTCAAGGTCACTTCTCACTCTACCTTAGAGTTAACACCTCAGAAAATGTGCTTACCTTTAACCTGTTTTAGAATAAGCACCTCAGAGAGTTAATTTATTTTACCCCACCTTAGTGTAAACACCAGTACCATAGGCTGAGCACACTCACTGACGATGGCATTTACCCCTTTCTCTCAGCTGCCTAAAAGAGACGCGAACGGGGAACTGATAACATCCCAAGGTGTTTTGATTTATGGAATATGTGGTTAGTGTCACTGGCTACTATCACTAGTAAAAACGGGGCTGTGGCTCAGAGGAAAATGAATTATGATCAACCACTTGACAATCACACACACACACACACACACACACACACACACACACACACACACACTCACACACACATGTTTAATGATTGGTTTACCATGACATCATCTTCCGGTCCCCTCCCCTTGTTTATGAAGGAGGTACACATTTAACATATTTGTCCAATGATTGGTTTCTCATTAACACATCCCCTCCCATAGTCCTTATTTTGGGTCTTTGTAGGCCCTCCCCATCTCTTCACAGAGCCTTTGAAAGTTTTCTGTTTTACTGGGGTCTTTGGCTGGTTCATAGACAAACACCAAGGGGGAGGGGGGTAGTTTGACGTCATCTGTTTCAGGTCCTGGTGTAGATTGATCTGCCATTGGCTGCTGCTCCTGGAACCCTCGGCTCACCTCCTGCACTCTGCTCTTTTTCTCATCAGTGTCCTTTGGGCCATTAATTACTCTGTATAGGTCCTCTAGCGTGTGCTTTTATCCATCTGTGGGGGTATGTAGACTGGTGTGATAATAATGTAGTTTAATTTCCACAGAAGTTAGAAGGGCTGTACTTTTGTAGTTAGGAGCTCCAGGTCTGGTGAACAGTGTGTTGAAAGTACTGCAACATCCGAGCTCCAGCGAGAGTTAACCAAAATACAGATCCCTCTGCCTTTATGTTTACCCGACTCCAAAGTTCTGTCCTGCCGGTAGCTGGAAGAAACAGCTGGGGTAATGGCAGAGTCAGGCACTATAGGGTCCAGCCTGGTCTCAACATATGCTATGTCCCGCTAGAAATTAATCCAAGCGTGTAGTTTGTCCATTTTATTGTCCAGGGAGTGAACATTTGCGAGTAAAATGCTCGGTAACGGCGGATTGCAGTATCTCATTCGAGATCTACATAGGATACTGGCACATTTGCCCCTCTTCTTCCTCCTCCATCGGCATATTGGTAGAACAAATCAGCAGTAGGACAAAGGAATCACAGCAACTGCTGTGGTAAGTAGAGAAAAAGTCAATATTCAGTGATGAACGAACTTCCACTAGTGCTATCTGATCATACTGTATGAGTGACAATTTAAACAGTAAATAAGCAAAAAACTACGTAGCAAATGCAGATTGTCAGTGCGACCTTCCTCTACGGCGCACGAGCACAGGATTGTATTGTTGTAGGCCAGAGGCGTCGCTAGGATCACAATACATTTGGGGATTAGCCCACCCTCCCGCCCCGCCCGGGACAGAAAGTACAGGGTTTTGAAAGTACATGAGGAAAATTTCAATGTACACGCTAGCGGCCTACATGTCTACATTGTCATAATGCGCGATCAGAATTATAGATGAATAGATCAGGAGCTATTTTTTCATTATTATTTTTTTTGTCAATTTGAGATCCGGGGCTATTCATAAAAGATCCGGGGCTATATCCCCTGACTCCCAAGCCTAACAAAGCCACTGTTGTAGGCTATAATTGAATTATTTTAATTGTTTTCACATATTTAGGCTAGATAGACTATTTAACGTGTACATACATCTCAATCATATTACAAACAAAAGAGTCAATAAGAAAAAATAGAGAACATATGACAGGAACACTGTTCTTACAAATTTACTGTCTGCAATGTGCTGCCAACATGTCTCCCTGGCTTTGTTGGTCGTCAGGGTGTTAGATTTAGCCGTTAACCTTTCTTTAAACTTCTCATATCCTGACATTATAAATGGGGAGAAATACAGAGCACAAGCCATTATGCAAAAACTCAGACTGCGTTTCCTAAAGCACCTATTTTAAGCGAATGCGCTCAAACTCCAATTCAGTTAACACCGAATCAACTAACCAACATCTTAATCACCCTTATAGTACTGTATAACACCAATTTAAGGTATCAGAGTTTGTAAACACTGACTATCCTTGATAACCCCGAGTTAACTCTGAGTAGGTTAAACTCCCTTCATAGTACAGCCCTCTGGAGTTCTGTCCATGTTGGTTTTTGATGGTATGTGTTTACTCAAGTCAGTGTTTCATGTGACTCATCTAGATATTGTGTGTCTCTGTAGTATTTACAATATGAGGCTTGATCCAGGAAGTGTGTTTCCATTATGTGTTTACAGGTCTAAGCAGAGAGAAGAGGAGAGGGTCTAAGGCTCTAGAATAAGTTTGTCTGGAGAGAGAGAGCAGTGCACTGCCTCTAAAATGAGTCTCTCTAGAGACGTCATGTGAGATCAAAATGTAAAATATGTTGTTTCCCCATCAGGGTTCAGCAAAGAAAAGTATGGTGAACCAAATTCAGCCGGAGAGACCAGCCTCCCCTGTACACAGCTGTGTGTCCATGAAGAGTGACGGGTCTATGAATCCTCCTATTGAGTTCAGAAAGGGAGACATTTCTATTGAACAAAGGTAGGAAGAAGTCCTGGTTCATGATCAGTGATTGTCAACATTGTCTATTATTTTTTTTATCTGGTTCCCCATTATCTGACACCATGACAACAGGTAGGGTTGTGAGATGTTCTGAGGCAAGATGCCTACTAACAATTATGATGGTAACAATTATGATAAATACCACAAGAAATGGT